>ML367456.1:0-89008 GCA_005239505.1 Nicotiana paniculata | reverse complement strand
AAACAAGTGCACGACATCACCCTTCGTGCTTTTACCTCACAATATCATGGCACGGCATTATCCATCGTGCATTATCTCTCATATCATGGCACGGAATCACCCTTCGTGCTTTTAAAATCAATATCGGCACGGCATTAACCTTAGTGCATTTAAATATAAAATTATGGCACGACATCACCCTTCGTGCTTTCGATTATAATATCATGGCATGGTATCACCCTTCATGCTTTTACACTTCCATCTTCACAGAGCAATAAATAAATGAATGCACGGAATCACCCTTCGTGCTTCACTCTCTTCCTCACCCAAACAAGATCAAGAACAACAGTTTGGCAAGGAAAAACCACAATACAAGCCATAAATCACAACATCCCAGCAAGGGAACAAATGCAGGGATATCACTGTCCCGGTAAGGGACACATCTATAACCAATCTCACTGAATGTACAACATAACCAAATAATCCTCAATCGAACAATAATCAACAGTGTTCATATTCAAGTGTTTCCAACAATTGAATAATCTCCAAAATGAAATCTACTACATAACACAGTGAATATCGAAGAAAAACGCTTGTAATATCAAAACCGACTCACGGGCATGCTTGACAATAGTATATAGATACTCATCACTTCACATATACATGGAACATGGAACAACAAGTAGCACATATGACTCAACACCTATTCCCTCAAGCTAAGGTTAGGCCAAACACTTACCTCAACTCTAAGAATCCAAATCAAGCCTCTAGCACAACTTTTCCTTTCGAACCCCACTCCAAATCAATAGTATCTAGACATAATTGACTCAATAACATCAATAAAGGCTTAACAATTCAATTCCAATTCTTAAATATAGAATTTCCAACTTTCTTTCCAAAATTCCAAAAATCGACCCTGGGCCCGCTTGGTTCAAACACGAGGTTCGGACCAAAAACCTGATCACCCATTCTGCCACGAGCCCGAATGTATAATTTGTTTTAAAATCCGACCCCAAAACGAAGTCAAATTCCCAAATAATCAAAAAGCACTAACTCTACCCAAATCCCTAATTTTCTACCTTTAGTCCCATGATTTTAGGCCTAGAATCTAATGAATGTTGAAGAAAATGGAAGAAAACGAGGTTAGAATTACTTACCTATGAAGCTATGGTGAAGTTTCCCTTCAAAAATCACCCAAGGAGGTGTGGAGAAGAAGAAGTTGTGAAAAATGGGTTCAATCCCGTAAAGTATTCTGTTTTTGAACTTAAGAAAATGATTGGGTGAATTTGGTCTATGCGATCGTGACAGGCTTAATGCGATCGCATAGTGTACAGGACACTAACCTACGTGAGCGCGGCCTATGGACCACGTTCGTACTGAGTAAACAGCTACCCAGCCCCAGCCCCTCTCTAGACTTATGCGATCGCGACTGAAGGGGTGCGTTCGCGTAGAGCAAAGACCCTAAGCTCCGCGTTCGCACCCAGCTCTTCGCGTTCGCGTAGAGCACAACCTCCCCCCACCCCAGCCTGTGCTATGCGATCGCAGAGGAGCTTATGTGATTGCATAGTACATTACACCAGCCACCAGATACCAGAAGCTTCTCCCAACACCAGATTTTTCTAAGTTTTAACACCCCGATGCCTACCCGAAACTCACCCGAGCCCTCAGGGCTCAAAACAAAATATACACACAGCCTCAAAACATACCACAGTCTTATTCAAGTAATCAAAACACCAAAATAACATCATAAACATCGAATTAAACGTCAAAATCAATGAAATTCCTTTAAACTTCCAAAACTTATAAATTTTCCATTTTTGATCTGAATCACGTCAAACTAAGTTCGTTTCTTACCAAATTTCACAGATAACACATATAAAACATATTGAACCTGTTTTTGGCTCCGGAACCATAATACGGGCCCGGTATCACAGGTTTCACATCAAATCTCATTTTCAACAACCTTTATATTTTTCAGAAAATAATTTTCTTTAAAAATTCATTCCTCGGAATTCGATTCCGGACATACGTCCAAGTCCTATATTTTCATACGAACCCTCCGGGACCATCAAATCGTGGATCCTGGTCCTTTTACCAAAAATATTGATCAAAGCCAACTTTATTCAAATTTCAACATAAAAATATTATTTTTATTGGTTTTTCACATAACGGCTTCCCAACTATATGCCCGGGCTACACACATAAATTGAGGTGAGATATAAGGAGGTTTTTATGGCCTCAGAATATAGATTTAGCTAAAATTGTACGGGATAACCTTTTGGGTCATCACATCTCACATGAAGGTCTGTTTGGTTTTGGGGTTTGCTTATGTTGGGTAATGGGTTGTGCCAGTCAGTGGCTTTGTTATTTGGGTGGGGATTGTAGGTATTGGGTCTTGTGTGTGTGAATAACTTTGGGTTATTGGGGAATGAATAGTTTTCGTATGGTAGGCTTATAATTAAGTGCCTATAGAGAGGGGTGAGTTGAGGTTGCATGTGCTATTGTTGGCATCAATGTCAGGCTGTTGTGCCACGTGGAAATGGATCGTGCTAGGTATTAGTGAGGTAGTAGGTGAGTCAACAATGATATTTGATGATTGGATTTTGTGGTATTGGACGGGTTGTGGGATAGGTGTAAGTTTTTTAGTCTCATGGGCTGAGTTATTTGGGCCTTGGGTGTTGTCCGTTCGGTCCATAGGTTCAGGGTTGTTTAGGAATTGCAGAGTTGTTTCATTAAAAAAATTTGGGTGGTTAGAGGAGGAACTAGGAATTATTTTATTAATTAATGATTTCTTAATGGGCATTTGGTTAGCCGCATGTGTGAGGTTTAGGTTAGGATACATACCTGTAGGTCCCGCGCTGTCAGTGTTCGACTTGTTTGGTTGGACGTTGTTTGTAGTGGGCGATTTTGCTCGAGATCTATTCTTGGACGGAAAAATGAATGTTTGCCATTCGTTGGTATCAGTATTGGATTGATTGTGTTGTTCATGGGTGGTCGTGCGCGTGGGGTGTGAAGTTGGAGGTGCATTTAGTAGTGGGGTGTGCAAAGTGTTGGAGGTGGATGTCATGGAAGCTGATGGAGATGGGCAAAATTTTTTTGTGTGGCCAAGTCGACCACAAAGTGTATAGATCATATTGAGACTTTCATAAACTATGTGTTGTTTTTGGGTACCAATATACACATGTGTTTTGAAAGGAATTTCTAAGGGGACTTCTATACATATTCTTGCATAACGGTCTCTTGTAGTTGCCGATGCACATGTATCAAATTTGAGTAGAGAGACAATTTTCTCCCCTACTCGTTGAATTATTTCAAAGTCATAGAACTCTATCGGTAGTTCAGGTAATCTTAACCAAATGATTGTGTACGTGAGTTGGGTGTTAGAGGCTATGAATTTATGTTCCCATTTGCGGACGGAGAGAAAGTGGTTGAGTATAAGCCAAGGACCATTGTAATGGGAATTGAGCATGTTTTCTTCTTTTTGGAACTTAACTAAGTAGAAATAACACCCTAAGTCGATTAATGGGAGATCCTTTGTGGGCTTCCATAAGGTATTTAGATTGTTTCGTAGGGTTTGGTGCCCCAACTTTCCTGCCATAGACTTTGACAATGACAGAGAGTTTCCATGGCAAGTATAGGCGTGATTTATCAGCTGATGTGAGTGGTATGAAGGTGTCATGGTGGATATTGTTTGTTGTTTCCTCGGTTAAATCAATATGGGATTGTTTTTTATGGCATGTATTAGGGTAGGAGGTGAATTGGTTGTTGGTGAGTAAAGTTTGTGCAAAGGTGAGTGGTAGTGGAGTGGCAGAGCGTTGGTCCTCTGGTGGAGTTGGAGGTGGATCAAGGTGCATGGAACTAATGTCCGGTGGTTCCAGTGGTGGGGGGTGGTGGTGTCATTCATTGCTAGGGAGTTCTAGGTACATTGTGTTGATAGTACTACAGAACAATGATCTCCGTTGAAGTTAAGAACAAAGTGAAGTTAAGAATAAAGTGAAGTTAAGAAGCAGTAGTTGGTACAACTCCTTTAGTTGGATACCCATTCAACCACTCTTTTAAGGATTTAAGATATGATGTTGAAGAGCACATGATATATGCTTTGAAGCTGATTGAAAGAAGACCATTGGATAGATGTAAGCAGCTGCTTTGGAGAGAGAGAGAGAGAAAGAGAGAAACTTTGGAATAGTTTAGACCACCTCCCGAACGTCTACCAGGATACAGTGCAAAACTTTTTGCTTTATTCCCGCATTTCAATTTATGTCACAAAACTTAAATATGCATAAAACTTAAGGAACAAATAGAAAACTTTTTGAAATTTGTAGTTATGTTATAATATTTGTGTAATTATAATAATTTTAAATTTTAATATTTTGTGGTGATAAAACTTTTGGTAAAATAAAAATTTTAATTTAAATACTTACAAAATTTAGAAAGCTATTTTTAACAAGTAATTAGATAATGTTACGACATAAATTTGAATAAATGGAGTTACTTTTTTGTTCAGATTTTATACAATTGGCTATGAATTTTAACGTTGGTTTTCATAGAAACCCATAATATTCCTTCCATTTGATTTTACATGAACATGTTTGATTAAGCACCATAATTAAGAAAAAACATAAAAATCTTTTAGAACTGTGTGATTTTAATTTTTAAACATGTCATAATATTTATGTGGCCATAAATCTTTTGAAACTTGTGGTCTTCGACAAGCCATAGCACTTACGAAGCTATAACGAAAATTCATTAAAAAAAATAAAATATTTAAAATTAAAAATTAAATTATTTTTAAATTTAGAAAGGAACCGATATTTTTAAAACTAGAATATAGGTAACAAAACATGCAAGAACTTCAATTTTCCAAGAGACTCGCGTACTAAAGACTAAAGAGATAACAAAATATGTTAGCCAATATATATTAGAGAAGCTTAAGTTCCTTTTCTTTATTTTTTTGGTTTAAGGGATGATTATATTAGCAATTAAGGTGAAATAGATACATCATTAGAGGGGTATATAGTACCCCCTAAGTTGTTTTTCCACAGTATTAATATTACATTCTAGAACGTTTCTTGAAACAAAGTTCCTATGATGTCTGCCCAAAAAAGCTTCATTTGCAAACAACGGAGGAACTGCCCGCATGGTTGTTCTACTAAAAAGATTTTTCTTTGCTCCTTCCTGTGCCAGTAGATCAGCTACCCTGTATTCTCCCTGTAGCTATGCTTCACCATTGTTCCTCTCATTCTTTGGATTATTGACCTGCATTCAGAGATAATATAGTTTCCCATTTTAAGCATTCTTATTACCACTATTGAGTCTGTGTTGATTTCCAGTGATGTTAAACCTCTTTGCTATGCAATTTGCTATTCCTGTAATAGTGCAAGGAGCTCAACTTGGGTATTAGTTGTGTGAGTCAAGCTTTTCATAAAACCCAGAACCCAGTCATCACTGGAGGTTCTGAGAACACCCCCACTCCACCATTTCCCGGGTTCTCTGGTGTAGCCCCATCAGTGTTGAGTTTGTATTGACCCCTCAAAGGGGGATCCCATTTGACGCAGATGACCACCTCTTTCTAGGTGTATTTCCTAATGAAATAGCATGGAATTCATTTGCCTTCTCTATGACATTACCGACTGAAAACATGATTTCTTCTATTGTTGAATAGGTTGTTGTTCCTGGTTAGCCACATGTGCCAGAAGCAAAATGGATAAATGGATTCCTAGGAAAAGTTATTGTTGCAAGCTCTCTTCCAGAGGTTGGTCCAAGTGTTAGACCAAGAAAGGCTTGTGAAAGTGTGATCTTGATGCAAGTCTATGGTAGAGCTTCTGGAGGTGAGTTTGTGCCAGAATATCCTGACATTGGGAAATCAAAGAAGATGTGGCCAGATATTTCAATCCCAGACGAGCAAAAGCAGTACAATGGGTTGCAGTTAACACCATTTTTATGGAGAAAAGCACCTGTAGGAAGCCTTCAATGATACAAAAGCCAGAGAAGATTATAATCTTATTAAGGACCTTAAGATTCCAGATCCATGTGTAACTGGTGTTTTCCTTGTCCAATGTGTGGACTATTTTCCTGGTGAGGAAGGTATAGTCTGATTTTATGTTGAAGAAGCCATTGCTTGTTAGGACCCAGATCATTTTATCCTCGGTGGAATTGCATGCGATGAATGTGGATGAGATCGGATCCCTGATGTTGGGAGGGATGTTTAAAGAGATGGAGGAGGTATCATTATATATGGTGGCCACTTTGGCAGCATGATCATTTAGGGTGAGTGGTGCCTCAATCATGTTCCTAATTGGAGCATTGTTGGGGATCCAAGAGTCATTGAGGAAACTGACTTTGTCACCTTTATTAACCATCCACCTAGAAGCATGGCTGCAGGTGTCCAACCTTTGAGGATACATTGCCATGTAGGAGATTTTGCCTTTTTAGGGATGTGATTCCAATTCAGTATTTAGCAATGAGAGTTTTAGCCTAGAGGGAAGAGGGGTTGTGAAAGCTCCATGCAAGGCCATCATGAATAGTTTTGTTCTTGTATTCAGCTTTTTGAATCCCAAGGCCTCCCAAGATCTTAGACTTGGTGACAGTGTCCCAACCTACCAGGTGCATCTTCATCTTGTTAGGGGGTGCCCCAAATGAAGTTTCTTTGTATTTTATCAATTACCTTTAGCATGGATGCCTACTCTTGGAAAATTGAAGTTCTTGCATGTTTGGAAACTTCATTTGGAAACTTCATTATTCTTATCAAGCTACTCTCGGAAGTCTTTCAGCATGATGCCTGAGGACACTTTGGGATGAGGCATATGAGAGTTTCATTCATGTTTGGGTGCATTGTTTTTGTTTCAACATATTTTTTGCAGAACTGGATGACATCATTTCCCACTATGTGGGTATTTTTTGTAGAAGAAGGGATGCATGTCATCTGGTCCTGGTGCTTTCAATGGTTTAAAGAAAAAAATGGAACTTTTAATTTCACTGTCCCTGAGTGGTAGTGTCAGATTGGTTATTTAGGTGCTAGACTGGGAATGGTTCTGAGTGTTTGGGTTAGTGGTATGGAGAGAGTAATGTATGTGTGAACAAGTGTAAAGTGCACCAAAGTAGCTGGTAATAGAATTTTGGATGTCTTGTGGATCATGTTGCTAGTTTCCAGTTACCAGACTCATCTTTGAGAAAGGGTATCCTGTTCTTCTTCTCTTGTTTAGGGTAGAAGTGTGGAAGAATCTGATATTGGCATCCCCATAAGTGAGCCAATTTATTCTGGACTTCAACTTCCAGAAGTCCTCCTCATTTTTAGGGTAGACCTGACTGAACTGGTAGTTAGATAACTTTTGAATGCCAGCTATCCTGGCCATTAGTCTTCTTTTCTTATGGAATATGTTTCCAAAAGTGGTTTTGTTCCATTGAGAGGCATTATTATTGAACACTTGAGATGATGGGATAAGGTTAGAGGCAGGTGGAAAGGAATACATGATGAGTTGTTGAAAAGCAGGAGGGCAACACCGCATTATTTCAAATCTGAAGGGCTTATCGTTAACTGGAGGGAGAGGGTCATGTTTTAGCTTTATGAGAAGAGGGAATTGGTCAGAATGAGTCCTAGGAGGTGGGTTACAGTAGCCTCAGGGTATTTTGAAATCCAACTGTCATTGGCAAAGAACCTATCAATTATTTCTACTATTAGGTTGGTTCTATTCATATATCTCTTGTCGCTCCAAGTATACTTACTACCCTTGTAACCTAGGTCCACTAGTTTACACTGGTTAACACAATTCCATAATAGGTTGCTTCTGTTGGTATTAATTCAATTCCCACCAAACTTATCCCTAGCTTTTAACACTTTATTAGAATCTCCTCCCACAAAGCAACTTCCATTAATACTACTGGAGATATCAATTAGACTGTCCCAGAGCCATTTCTTATCATCTAGGTGATTACTTGCATAAATAGCAGAAAAACAACAGGGGGTGAGAGGGTATACCTTGACCATTGCATGGATACCTTGGGGGTGGTAGAGACCTCATCTACCTTGATTTCATCCTCCTTCCACATTATCATAATGCCCCCTGAAAGACCAATTGCTGGGAATTGAATTTGGAGATCGAATTGGAGTTCCTCTGCCAATTTTTTGTGTTCACCCATTTTTGTTTCCAATAGCACTAGCATGGCCGACTTGTGAAGCTTGATCATGGTTGAGCAATGCCTATTGAACTTGGAATTGTTTTCCCCTCTAACATTTCATATGGTGTAATTCATTAGAGGGTTGTAATTGGTTTGAGAGGCCATTGCTTGTGCCTTTTCCCTTCTTTGGGTAGACATCTCTTTTTTCTTTGTTGCTTGTGTGTGTAACCGTAGAATCGATGTTAGTATTAACAGGGGCTTCAACACCCCCTGAAACTGATGGGATCCAACTTCAAATCCACATTTGGTGAAAGTTTTGGGGCATAATATGATTAGGATCTCGTAGCAATCCATACTAAACTCAATTACTCTTATTGTATTCAGCCATAGCGAGTCCGTCCTCAAGGGGCCGTAGAAGCTTTGAGCCTTCTTCGCCTCTTTGGTCGTCTTCCCTTTCAAGATGTCTAATACTTTTGTTATTTCCCTTGAGATGTTCCTCAATGTTGGGGTCTGGCTTCTCCCCAGTGCTGAAGATGAAGGTTCATGTTGGGCCCACTGACCGATTACTATAAATTGTGTTGTTTCCATTGAATCCACTGTTTTGGGTCTGAAAAGAACGGGATCGAGTGAAAGGTCTATTGCAAGATATCTTTTACTAGTGAGGGTTTGATGTTGTCTTGTGTGTTGCTAAGACTGCTCTGTAGGACCATGGATTTCCATAGTTGAGTTCCAAAGGTTGCCAAAGCCCTGTTCATCGCCTCCATCGTCACTATCGCTAGGTGGAATGGGTTTTAGATGATGAGGGTGATGGGTTGAAATCCCAGTTAAAAACTTTAGGAAAGTCCCTGGCCCTACAAAGCCAGTTCTATCTAGGACGCTGGTGTATGGTCTGGTGGCAGTGGAGTGGAGGTTATGAGGATAGGTGTCTGGGTAGGTTGTTCCATTTTGGGTTTTTTGGTTATTCCTTTTTTGGTATTGTAGGTAATTGGGATGGATTTGGGGTAGATATAGTCATATTCATTTTTTTGGTCAAATCATTACCTGGATGCTAGACTTTGCTAATTGCGTCTAATATCGATGATTTGGAATTGATTGTGTATCCGTTGGAGTAACGAAGAATTGAAAATCACCTTAGCTTGGGTGAATTCGCAAGTAAGGCACTCGAGTATCCACGGATTGTGGTAGGAATGCTTCTGCAGAATGGTTTAATAGGGGTGGAGTCGCTGTGTAAGGTGTATCATTGGTAAAGAAGCACTCCAAGTGAGTATGGACCCCTATAGTGGGCGGGGTTGTTGGGATTTGGTGGGTCATTTGTTGATCGGTTGGCAGGCCCGTGCTTTTATCCATTGGGCCTTGCCTTTATTTGTTACAGGGGGCCACTGGACCGAAGCTTCATACTTGGATAGGGTCTATTGGTGGTATTAGTGCTTGAGTCCTCCACTCCTAGGTCCGCTTTTTGTTTGGCATTTAATTTGGGCTACTCCTGCATAGGCTGACTTTTTGTAGGGGGGTACGTTTTTTGAAAATGTTTGTTGTGTTAGTAGAACTTTGAGAGTTAATTTGCTTGGAATTACTATTCGTATTATATATAAAAGTTTTAGTTACAAGGAACTTACCAGAGTTTGTGTCAAACATTTTTCCCTGTATTCCTTGTGTTGGAACGTTGTTAGCATTATTAGTTTGTGCTAATCGTGTTTATCCTTGCACCGGAGGGTGGGCTGATTTCCTTCTCCTTGGAAAGGTTAACATTTTCCATTCATCTTCACCATCATTCTTGTTTCGTGCTTCAAAGCACTTAGTGTAACGACCCGACCGGTTGTTTTGAGAGTTAGAGCCCCGATCCCCTACTAACTGCTTCCCCTGTTTCTTATTTTGCTATTTTGGGTTGCCGGGAGGGTTTGTATTGAGTTTTTGAAACGAATTGAGACACTTAGTCTCTTATTTGGGAGCTTGAGTTGGAAAAGTTGATCGTATGTATACTTGTGTGTAACGAACTTGGATTTAAATTTTGATGATACTTTTAGCTCCGTTAGGTGATTTTGGACTTAAGAGCGGGTCCGGAATGTCATTTGGAGGTCCGTAGTAGATTTAGGCTTGAATTGGCGAAAGTTGGAATTTTGGCAATTTTAGTCGGCTGTGGAAATTTTGATATAGAGCCCGAAATGGAATTACGGAAGGGAGAGTAGGTTTGTAGTGTAATTTTTGACTTGTGTGTAAAATTTGGAGTCATTAGGACGAGATTAATATGTTTCAACGCCGTTTGTAGAATTTAGAAATTACCAAGTTCATTAGGCTTGAACCCGTGCATAATTTGTATTTTTCATGTTTTTCGATGTGGTTAGAAGGCTCGAATAAGTTCGTATGGTGTTCTAGGATTGGTTGGTGTGTTTGGTTGAGATCCGGGGGGCCTCGGGCGTGTTTCAAATGATTAACGAATGAAAATTAGACGTAGGAGAAAATCTGATGTTGCTGGTTTTTGGTGTTTCACACCTGCAGAGGGGAGATTGCAGGTGCGGATTCGCACATGTGGAAGGAAGAGCGTAGGTGTGGTTTGGTCAGGTAGGTCTGTGAGCGCAGGTGCAAGAAGGGAGCCGTATTTGCACATTCGCAGTTGCGGATGAAGGATCGCAGAAGCAAAGAGGGGCGGCCTGGGCAGGGGCGCAGATGCGGAAGGCCATCCGCAGGTGCGTGCCCTTGTCCGCAAAAGCGGAGTTTTGGACCTTAAGTCTTTTCCGCACCTGCGAGGGATTTTCTGCAGGTGCGGCATCGTAGGTATGACCCATGGCCCGCGAGTGCGAGATCGCTGAGCAGAAAAGGGGAAATTTGAGGGTTTATTTCATTCTTCACCATTTGACCTTGAGAGTTCGGATTTGGGAGACCAATTGAAGGATTTTCAGAGGGAAACGTTGGGTAATGATTCCTAATCCTATTTTGATTATATTTCATTAATCCATAGTTGTTTTCTTCATTAAATTAAGGAATTTGAGGGTGGAAGTTGGGAAATTCGGGAGAAAGTTCCCCAATCGAATATCTGAGTTTTCAGTGGGATTTAGACATCGGATTTGAATGATCGTGACGTGAATGGTGTTCTTATTTGGAAACCTTTACCCATTTCCGAGACGTGGGCCTAGGGAGGCTTTTTGGGAATTTTTCTATTTACTTGCCTTAACTTTGATTTCATTAGCTAAATTAGTTACTTGTAGCTATATTTAGGTTATGTAATTGATTAGATTATATTTGGGCCAACCGGAGTTGGATACTCGTGGCAAGAGCGTGGTTTCGGATTGATTTGAGCTTGGTTTGAGGTAAGTGGCTTTCCTAAACTTGTGTGGGGGAACTTTCTCTTAGGATTTTGGTACTGTTTGATATATGAGCGTCGTGTACGTGAGGTGATGAGTACGGACACGGGCTATTTTTTGTAAAACTCCATTTTTCATTAAATCATAATCTGTTTTCTCCTTGTCTGTACTACACTAGCATATGTGACTACCTTGTTTAGATTAGAGAAGCATGCCTACGTGTTTTGAATGCCTATATGTACTCTGTGCAGGATGTTTAGTGAAATTCTTGTTTTCCCTAGTTTGAAATTAGCATAAACTGTAGGTTTCTTGCTGTAAATGTTGTGTTTATTGGTTGGGCTGCATATTTACTTTAGAACTACGGAACAGTATCCCGGGAGATCCCCTTGTACTGCATATTTACTTTGGGACTAAGAAACGGTATTCCAGGAGATCCCCCAACACTGTATATTTACTTTGGGACTACGGAACGGTATTTCGGGAGATCCCCTTGTACTGCATATTTACTTTGGGACTACGGAACAGCATTCAGGGAGATCCACCAGCACTGCATATTTACTTTTGGGACTACGGAACGGTATTCCAGGAGATCCCCCTGCACATTTACGTTTGGGACTACGGGACGGTATCCCGAGAGATCTCTTGTTGCTATTACTATATTCTGAGTTGTTGGCTTTAATTGAATTTTATTCCTGTTAGATTCCGTATTTACTTTACTGTAATATTTCTTTCTGTCTTATTTCATTGTATTTATACCAGTAGGGCCATGACCTGATCTCGTCACTACTCGACCGAGGTTAGGCTTGGAACTTACTGGGTACCATTGTGGTGTACTTACGCCCTTCCTGCACATGTTTTCGTGTGCAGATCTAGGTACCTCTCATCCGCCTCAGTACTAGTCCAGCAGCAGCAGCCACCAGAGACTTCAAGGTATATCTGCACACGTCCGCAGATCCTCGGAGTCCCCCTCTATCTTTTACTTTATTTCCCTCATGTACTTCTTAGACTCCTTGTATAGCAGACTGTAGGTAGATCGTAGAGAATGTGACTCATGGTCCCCGGTTTTAGGAATTGTTGTGTATAATTAGCGTACTGATCTTACTTGTATATGCCGAGCGGAATTTTACTATTATATGGGTATTATCAAACTTAGTAGTTCATTCATTTTTCTTCTTTATTTATGTTATTTCAATGCTAATAGGCTTACCTAATCATAGAGAGTAGGTGTCGTCACGACGTCCTTCGGAGGGTAAAATGGGTCGCGACAAGTTGGTATCAGAGCCCTAGGTTCATAGGCATCGTGAGCCAAAAGCCCATTTGTTAGAGTCTCACGGATCGATGCGGAGACGTCCGTACTTATCTTCGGGAGGCTATAGAACTGTTAAGAAACAATCATACTTCTTTGATTTCCTTGTCGTGCGAGTTATTGACATCAAAATTCTAAAACTTTCTATTCTATTGTTATCACAGATGGTGAGGCTCCACACCGGGAGATCCGACGATCAGGCACCCGAGCCTCCTGCCAGAGCCGCCAGAAGCCGGGGTAGAGAACGACCACATGGTGCAGCCAGAGCACCGGCGCGAGCTGCGACAGATGAGCCCCCAACAGCTCCAGCTGGAGGGCCGGCACCGAAGGTTCCTATTGCTGCTCCAGCCCTCCAGGAAACTTTGGCTCAGTTCATGAGCATGTTCAGCACTTTAGCTCAGGCTGGACTGATTCCGATAGCTCCCGCCACATCTCAGGCCCGGGTAGGGGCACAGACTCCCCCAGCCCGTATCCCTGAGCAGAGGGTCCAGGTTGATCAGGCCCCATATTTTATTCCTATGTCCCCAGTGGCTCCGGTTTAACATGAGACCAGGGTAGCTACTTCTGAGGCAGAGAAGCTCATACTTGAGAGGTACAAGAAGTACCACCCACCCACTTTCAGCGGATTAGCTTTAGAGGATGCTCAGGGTTTTCTTGAGGAGTGTCATCGTATCCTCTGCACTATGGGCAAAGAGGAGATGAGTGGGGTTTCTTTCATCGCTTAACACTGAGGGGAGTGGAATATCAGTGGTTGCATGCCTATGAGTTGAGTAGTCCATACGAGGCTGCCTCACTCACTTGGACTTAGTTCTCAGATATATTTTTGCGTGAGTATGTCCCTCAGAGCCTCAGGGATGCTTGGTGCGCAAAGTTTGAGCAGTTGCGCCAGGATTTTATGATTGTGTCATAGTATGATGTCCATTTCAGTGAGCTGGCTCGACATTCACTGGCTTTGGTTGCTATAGTCATAGAGAGGGTTCGTCACTTCATTGAGGGGCTCCACCCCAGAATTCGGACTAGTATGGCCAAGGAGTTAGAGATGGATACCACCTATCAGTACGTCGTGAGTATTGCCAGGAGGGTGGAGGGCATGATTGCCCGGGACAGAGAGGAGAGAGAGGCCAAGAGGTCTCGAGAGACTGGTCATTATTCAGGAGCTCGTGCGCCAGCATCGCGCCATGGTAGGGTTTTTTTGAGTTGCCATGTTCATTCAGCTCTTCCAGCAGCCAGCGGTGTTCCAGCTCCTCCTAGGCCTCAGGAGCCTTATTATGTACCGCCAGTATCTAGTGTGCCTCCTTCTCGAGATGCTATGAGCGGCAAGTCCAGCAGACCTGGCCCGAGCCAGTCACAACCGCCGCGTCCTCTGAGGGGTTGTTTAGAGTGTGATGATACCCTTCATATGGTGAGGGACTGCCCCAGATTTAGGAGGGGTGAACCTCAGCAGACCTCTCAGCCGCCACGTGCTCCACCGGGTCCTCCGGCCATTCTTCCAGCCCTAGTTGCCCCCCCCCCCCACCTACTCAGGCAACTCGAGGTGGAGATCGGGGAGGTCAGGGTTGCCCTAGAGGAGGAGACCAGAGGCATTTTTCTTCAAATTCTATCATCACAAGTATTGTCCCCGTCTATCATAGAGATGCATCAGTATTATTTGACCCGAGCTCTACGTATTCATATGTGTCTTCTTATTTAGCTCCACATTTGGGGGTATCTCAGGATTCTTTGAGTTCCCCTTTTTATGTATCTACTCCCGTGGGATATTCTCTTGTTGTGGACCGCGTATATCGGTCGTGTTTGATTGCTCTTTGTGTTTTTGAGACCAGAGACGATCTATTATTGCTCAGTATGGTAGATTTTGATGTTACCTTGGGCATGGACTGCTTGTCACCCCGTTATGCTATTTTTGATTGTCACACTAATACCGTGACGCTGGCTATGCCAAGCTTACCGCGATTAGAGTGGCGAGGTACCTTAGAGTATACTCCTCACAAGGTCATTTCATTTCTTAAGTCTCAGCAAATGGTTGAGAAGGGGTGTGATGCGTATGGGCCTATGTGAGAGATGTCAGTATTGATAACCCTATAGTTGAGTCAATTCCAGTTGTGAGGGACTTCCCTAATGTGTTTCCAGCTGATCTTTCGGGCATGCCGCCCGACAGAGATATTGATTTTAGCATTGATTTGTTGTCGGGAACTCAGCCCATATCTATTCCTCCTTACCGCATGGCTCATCCTGAGTTGAAAGAGTTGAAGGAGCAGTTGTAGGAGTTGCTTGATAAGGGTTTCATTAGGCCCGGTGTGTCACCTTCGGGTGCTCCTGTCTTGTTTGTGAAGAAAAAATATGGTTCGATGCGTATGTGTGTTGATTATCGTCAGTTGAACAAGGTTACAGTGAAGAACATGTATTCTTTGCCTTGCATTGATGATTTATTTGATCAGTTACAAGGTTCCAAGATGTTTTCTAAGATTGACTTGCATTCTGGCTATCATCAGTTGAAGATTCGGGAGTTGGATATCCCGAAGACTGCTTTCAGGACCAGATATGGTTATTATGAGTTTCTTATCATGTTTTTTGGGCTGATCAATTCCCTAGTAGCCTTTATATATTTGATATACAGTGTGTTCTGACCTTATCTTGATTCGTTCGTCATTGTGTTTATTGACGACATTCTGGTGTATTCTCAGTCTCGGGAAGATCATGAGCAGCACCTGAGGACCGTACTTCAGACTTCGAGGGAGAAGAGATTGTACGCTAAATTTTCTAAGTGTGAATTCTGGCTTGATTCAGTGGCATTCTTGGGTCACGTAGTATCTTGTGATAGGATCAAGGTAGATCTAAAGAAGGTGGAGGCAGTGCAGAGTTGGCCTAGACCATCATCATTTATGTCGCAGTTTCCTTGGTTTGCGGGATATTACCGTCACTTTGTAGAGGGATTTTCATCTATTGCAGCACCTATGACCAGTCTGACCCAAAAGGGTGCTCCGTTCAGGTGGACCGAGGAGTGCGAAGAGAGCTTTCAGAAGCTCAAGACAGCTTTGACTACAGCCCCAGTCTTAGTATTGCCTACAAGTTCGGGGTCTTACACTGTCAATTGTGATGCCTCGAGGATTGGTCTTGGAGTGGTATTGATGCAGGACGATAGGGTGATTGCCTATGCATCCATACAGTTGAAGGTGCATGAGAAGAATTATCATGTCCATGATCTTGAGTTAGAAGCTATTGTTCATGCCTTGAAGATCTAGTATCATTATTTGTACGGTGTTCCTTGTGAGATCGACATTGATCACCGGAGTTTGCAGCACATGTTCAAGAAAAAGGACCTTAATTTGCGTAAGCAGAGGTGGTTGGAACTACTTAAGGATTATGACATCACTATATTGTACCACCTCGGGAAGGCCAATATAGTGGTCGACGCCTTGAGTCGCTGGGCGGAGTGTTTGGCATATCTTCCAGTTGCAGAGAGGCCCTATGCATTGGACGTGAAGGCTTTAGCCAGCCAGTTTGTGAGGCTGGACACTTCAAAGCTAAGCCGAGTATAGGCATGTGTGGTCGCTCGGTCTTCTCTTTATGACCGCATCAGGGAGCGCCAGTATGATGATCCCCATCTTCTAGTCCTTTAGGACATGGTTCGGTGAGGTGATGCTAGAGATGTGACTATTTTTTATGATGGCATGATGAGGATGTAGGGATGGATATGTGTGCCCAATGTGGATGGGCTTCGAAAGTTGATTCTTGAGAAGGACCACAGCTCGCGGTATTCCATCCATCCGGGTGCCGTAAAAATGTACCAGGATTTGAGACAGCACAATTGGTGGAGGAGGATAAAGAAGGATATAGTTGGGTTTGTGGCCAGGTGTCTCAACTGTCAGCAGGTTAAGTATGAGCATCAGAAACCGGGTGGCTTGCTTCAGAGGTTAGATATCCTAGAGTGGAAGTGGGAGCGAATCGCCATGGATTTTGTAGTTGGACTCCCACGGACTTTGAGGAAGTTTGATGTTATTTGGGTGATCGTGGATCGGCTGAACAAGTCATATCATGTCATCCCAATGATGACTACTTACTCTTCAGAGAGGTTCTCTGAGATTTACATCATAGAGATTGTCCGCCTTCATGGCATCCCAGTTTTCGTCATATCAGATAGAGGTACACAGTTCATATCACGGTTCTGGAGAGCCGTACAGCAAGAGTTGGGTACTAGGGTGGAGCTGAGCACAACCTTTCACCCTCAGACGGATGGGTAGTCCGAGCGCACGATTCAGATTCTAGAGGATATGCCCTGTACTTGTATGATGGAGTTTGGAGGGTCATGGGACCATTTCTTTCCACTTGCAGAGTTTGCCTACAACAACAACTACTAGTCTAGTATTCAGATGGCACCGTATGAGGATCTGTATGGTAGGCGGTGTTGGTCCCCAGTGGGTTGGTTTGAGTCGGGAGAGGCCCGATTGTTAGGTACAGACTTGGTCCAAGATGCCCCGGATAAGGTGAAGGTGATTAGGGATAGACTTTTCGCAGCCCAGTCCAGACATAAGAGTTATGCGGACTGGAAGGTTCGCGACTTAGCATTCATGGTTGGAGAGAGGTTCTTGCTTTAGGTATCGCCTATGAAGGGCGTCATGAGGTTCGGGAAGAAGGGCAAGTTGATCACGAGATACATTGGTCCTTTTGAGATATTACGGAATGTTGGGGAGGTTTCTTATGAGCTTGACTTACCTCCCAGACTAGCAGGAGTTCATTCGATATTCCAAATTTCTATGCTCCGGAAGTATCACGGTGATCCGGCTCATGTATTGGATTTCAGTTCACTCCAATTGGACAAGGATCTATCTTATGTTGAGGAGCCAATGGCTATCTTGGACAGAAAGTCTGAAAGCTAAGGTCAAAACATTGCTTCAGTAGAGGGGTCATCTGGTCGGGAGGCGACTTGGGAGACCGAGCGAGATATACGCAGCCGTTATCCTCATCTTTTCACAATGTAATGTATGTCTCTATGCTCGTGCGAGGATGAACAATTATTTTAAGGAGGGAGTATGTAACGACCCGGCCGGTCTTTTTGAGAGTTAGAGCCTCGATCCCCATATTAATTTCTTCCCCTGTATCTTATTCTGCTATTTTGGGTTGCCGGGAGGGTTCGTGTTGAGGTTTTGAAATGAACTTAGACACTTAGTCTCTTATTTGGGAGCTTGAGTTGGAAAAGTTGACCGGATGTCGACTTGTGTGTAACAACCTCGGATTTGAATTTTGATGATATTTTTAGCTCCGTTAGGTGATTTTGGACTTCGGAGCGCTTATGGAATGTGATTTGGAGGTTTGTAGTAAATTTAAGCTTGAACTAGAGAAAGTTAAAATTTTGGCGATTTTGGTCGGTAGTGGAAATTTTGATATCGAGCCTGGAATGGAATTCTGAAAGTAGGGATAGGTTCGTAGTGCCATTTTTTACTTGTGTGTAAAATTTGAAGTCATTCAGACGAGATTTGATATATTTCGACGTCGTTTTAAAATTTAGAAATTTCGAAGTTCATTAGGCTTGAATCCTTGTATAATTCATGTTTTTGATGTCGTTCAATGTGGTTTGAAGGCTCGAATAAGTTCGTATGGTATTTTAGGATTGGTTGGTATGTTTGTTCGAGGTCCCGAGGGTCTGGGGCGTGTTTTGGATGCTTAACGGATGAAAATTGGACTTAGGAGAAAATCTGATGTTGCTGGTTTTTGTGTTTCGCACCTGCGAGGGGAGTGCACAGGCGCGGATTCGCACATGTGGAAGGAAGAGCGAAGGTGTGGTTTGGTTAGGTTGGTCTGTGAGCGCAGGTGCGAGAAGGGAACCGTATTTGCGCATTTGCAGATGTGGATGAAGGATCGCAAAAGCGAAGAGGGGCGACCTGGGCAGGAGCGAGATGCGGAAGGCCATCCGCAGGTGCATAACCTTGTCCACAGAGGCACAGTTTTGGACCTTAAGTCTTTTCCGCACCTGCGAGGGATTTTCTGCAGGTACGACATCGCAGGTACGACCCATGGCCCACAAGTGCGAGATCACTAAGCAGAAAAGGGGAAAATTTGAGGGTTTATTTCATTCTTCACCATTTGACCTTGAGAGCTCGGATTTGGGCGACAAATTGAAGGATTTTTAGAGGGAAACATTGGGTAACGATCCTAATCCTATTTTGATCATATTTCATTAATCCATAGTTATTTTCTTCATTAAATTAAGGAATTTCAGGGTGGATGTTGGGAAATTGGAGGAAAAGTTCCCCAATCGAATTTCTGAGTTTTGAGTGGGATTTAGACACCGGATTTGGATGATTTTTGAATGAGTGTCTTGAGTGAATGGGTGTTCTTATGTGGTAACTTTTACCTATTTCCGAGACATGGACCCGGGGAGGCTTTTTGGGCATTTTCTATTTTCTTGCCTTAGCTTCGATTTCATTATCTAAACTAGTTACTTGTAGCTATATTTATATTATGTAATTGATTAGATTATATTTGGGCAATCGAAGTTGGATACTCGTGGCAAGAGCGTGGTTTCGGATTAATTTGAGTTTGGTTCGAGGTAAGTGGCTTTCCTAACCTTGTGTATGGGAACTTCCCTTTAGGATTTTGGTACTGTTTGATATATGAGCGTCGTGTACGTGAGGTGACGAGTACGTACACGGGCTATTTTTTATAAAACTGCATTTTTCACTAAAACTATCATATGTGACTACCTTGTTTAGATTAGAGAAGCATGCCTACGCGTTTTAACTGTCTATTTGAACTCTGTGCAGCATGTTTAGTAAAATTCATGTTTTCCTTGGTTTGAACTTAGCATAAATTGTAGGTTTCTAGTTGTAATTGTTGTGTTTATTGGTTGAGATGCATATTTACTTTGGGACTACGGAACAGTATTCCAAGAGATCCCCATGTACTACATATTCACTTTGGGACTACGGAACAGTATTCCGGGAGATCCCGCAGCACTGCATATATACTTTGGGACTACGGAATGCTATTACGGGAGATCTCCCTGTACTGCATATTTACTTTGGGACTACGGAACGGTATTCGGGAGATCCCCTTGCACATTTACGTTTGGGACTACGGGACGGTATCCCGGGAGATCCCCTGTTGCTATTACTGTATTCTGAGCTGTTGGCTTTAATTGAATTTTATTCCTGTTAGATTCTGTATTTACTTTACTGTAATATTTCTTTCTGTCTTATTTCATTATATTTATACCAGTAGGTCCTTGACCCGACCTCTTCACTACTCGACCAAGGTTAGGCTTGGCACTTACTAGGTACTATTGTGGTGTACTCACGCCCTTCCTACACATATTTTTGTGTGCAAATCCAGGTACCTCTCGTCTGCCTCAGTACTAGTCTAGCAGCAGCAGCCACCGGAGACTTCAAGGTATATCTGCACACGTTCGCAGATCCTCGGAGTCCCCCTCTATCATTTACTTTGTTTCCCTCTTGTACTTCTTAGGCTCCTTGTATAGCATATTGTAGATAGATTTCGTAGAGCTTGTGACTCATGGTCCCAGGTTTTGGGAAGTGTTGTGTATAATTGGCGTACTGATCTTACTTGTATATGTCGAGCGGCATTTTAGTATTATATGGGCATTATCAAAGCTTAGCAGTTCCTTCATTTTTCTTTTTTGTTTCTGTTATTTCAATGTTAATAGACTTACCTAGCCGTAGTAACTAGGTGTTGTCACGATGTCCTTCGGAGGGGGAAAATGGGTCGTGACACTCAGGTTAGTCTTGCGCGGGGGGTGGGGGGGTTGGTGGTTTAGTCCTATGCGTGCCTGATTTTTGGCTATGCCCTATCCTTCCACAATCTGTATATAATACATTTCATCCGTCGTATATCACAACTTGTTTATGATCCCTAATTGTGATGGATGTTTTCACTGGCATTTCAAGTGGTACTTGGATGAATATTCGTGCATAGCATCCCCTTAAGTGGAAGATGTACACGTGTCTATTTTGAGTAATTTTTCCAGTTTTTTGTCCTAATTATTTCTAATATTTCTTTATCGTAGAACTCCGTAGGCAATTGTGGTAAACGAACCCATATAGAAATTAAAGAAAAGGTTGCCTCTTGTGCAACAAATTTCGGTTCCCATTTCCTGAATGAGAGGAAGTTTCGGGATAAGAACCATGGCCCTTGGTGTAATAATTTAATCAAATTCTCCTCTTTTCCAGACTTGACTACAAAGATGCTTCATCCTAGGTCAATCAAGATTAACTGTTCAAAAGGGTTCCGTAGGTCAATTAGTTTAGAGCGGAGGAGGTGATGCGGCATTTTACGATCAAAATTTTTTATAATAGTTGAAAAGCGTCGAGGTAGGTATAGGTGATTCTTGTCATCCTAGGAGATGGTGATTGGACCCATATTCTCTTTGCCCTTTACCTCACCCTTGTTTATACAAGGTTCATTTTTATAGTACTGGCTTGAGTTGTATCTTGTTCATCTAGCAGCATTTTCATGTACGAATGATATGGTTTATTATCTTCATCCATGAGGTTGTTGTACGGTGGTTCCGGTAAGATATTTGGTGGTTTGATTATTGTATCCATTTTGAGTCTAGTGAGAGGTGAGTGTTTCTCTCACTAAAAATTAGTATTCAAGAAGTCCTTTGACATATCTAGACCTTGAGATGCCTAATTTCCTATAAGAGAAAGGTAATACACAATACACCATAGATGTCTCTTGTGAGAGAATCTGCATCAATGTCCAATTTTTATGAATATAAGAGAAAGGTAATACACAATACACCATAGATGTCTCTTGTGAGAGAATCTGCATCAATGTCCAATTTTTATGAATATAAACTTTAAGATTTTGGTGAAAGGAGTTGCTTTAGCAGACAAAGATTTCTCGTCACATATAATTTAAAAAAATATGGGCATGAAGTGGTGAACTCGTCCATTTATTGATATTGAAGCATTGTATGTGATGAATATTCTTCTTCTCTTGCAAATATTTAATATTGGCTCCACCAATAGCTGTTATGTGATCAGTTGCATTTCATGGGTTCCATGATAGGAAGAAATTCAAGACATTCTTTTTTTTTTCTTAAACTCAATGTCCAGTCCAACATCAATACTTAAATTGGGACATAAAGAGTACAATTTTTAGGTTTTACCATTAATTGCATTAACATGAAATCCAAAAATAAACACAGTAATCAGAAAAACAGAGAGCGACCGTGAATATTAAGATTCTTTCCATAACTATAGTGATCCATAAGTTGGCATAATTATACACGTTATACATATACATGTATATACCTATCATTATATTCTTTAATGACCAATTCAAGTTCTTACATAAAATTGGAATGGAAGCGTACCTGATACTGAAGACAATATAACGGAAAGGCAGTGTTAGCAAAACATTGTATAGGTTTGTGGGATTGATAAACCGGTTTTTGATAGAGTGATTTTCTATCCTTAAGAAATTTAAACCCCCACTATTTGTTGCATGGTTTTGCCACATAATTCTGCCAGGATATTACAAAAGCCAAACAAAATCCAAGTTCCAGTAATAACTTGAAATTTCCTTAAGAGTAGTGCGTCTTGGGGAGAAGAAGAAGAAGAAGAAGGGAATCTAACTATTTTATTGTTTGTTCTGAACGTGTATCTCCTTTTTGGTTGCAAATACAGGTATATAATATCTTAGGTGTCTTTTAGAACATGTCTATTAGGAATAGACATACCTATATTTATAAACCGTTAACTTTAAGATTTCTATTTAAAATCATGTCATGCCGGAGGAAAAATAATACAACAAAATAGGCATCACTTAAAACTCATCACAACATACCCAAAATAGATCATCTATTCAAGTCCTATGATTTCATTTGCATACAAGTTAAATACTCATAACATGATGGGGTAGAAAAATTCACCACCATCACAAATATACAAAAATTCACATTTTGCAAGTCCACATGTTTGCATACAGCTCCCAACTACACTAACTAATTTGTGGACCACGAAATTTCTCCAGTATCGCCTATGTATGGATAATTTTTAGTTGGTCGTGACTTTCTTTCATGTGGTTGTGATATTTACTCCATCAATCTTCATTTCTTCAGCTTGAAAAGCACAAACTTCCTGTTTCGAGTCAATACATTTGTAATACTACATATTATTAGTTCTATGTCGAGAAAGAGGCAAATTCAAAAATTAAAAAGATAAAGAACACTAAATTTAACGTGGAAAGCCCTTCAAATCGAAGGTAAAAACTACGGGATCATAATGATCCAAAAAGTTCTACTATAACAATAAGAGAGTTACAAAAGTTCTTCAAATTGGCTACACAACAAGTGCCAAATATGGAGCAATAATAGCAGCAAGAGGAACAACAAATAAATTGAAGGAAGAGGAGAATCTACAAAAATGGAGTTGTTGTTCGGGGCTCAAAGTTTGATATTATGAGCCTCTAAATCCGATCTCCACCATTCAAATCAAGGACCTGTTAGATTTTAATGATAGACAATAACTTAAATCTACTTGCAGGAAATCAATCCAAAAGGATGTCATGAGAATGGGAAAGATTCTAACAGAAAGCATACAAATCAGGGAGGCAAATGTGCAAGTCAAGATCCAAAGGCAAGAATTAAGGAGTACAACTACAGTGACCACATGTTCTATGGAAACTGGATATTTGAGTAAACCTTTTACGGAAGGAATCAATCGATACGCATAAGATGATCATTCAATCAGTATAGAAGATCAATTATGTGGATATTTGAATCAACCATTTTTGGAAGGCATCAATCAATCAGTGTAAGAAGATCAATCATCTACATAGAAGATCTTTTGAGAATATTCTTCTCAATAGATCGCAAGTAAAAGGAAATCAAGGAAGCAACAAACAAGTCCATTCTATTTTCGGAATAAAACCATCTTGATTGATTCTATAAATCAACTCCCTTGGGTTGTCATTCAATCATTACACTATCACTCCATGAATAATGGAGACCAACTCTCCATATATATTCTACAGAAGATGCCAAGGATTGATATACTTTGATTTAACCAATTTCAATCTCTTTGTTTTGCTTCAAACAAGCACTATAGTCTGCTATAGATTTTCTATGTAACTAAGAAGAGAAGAGAGAGAGAAAAGAACACTGGTGAGGCATTGTATCGATTATAATAGAGAAGAACAAAGTGACCAAAAGGTGTTGGTGTATAACAACATCAACTCTTCTGTACTAAACCACTTCATACTTGAAAGAGATCACCCTTTCAATCCAAGGGGACTGGACGTAGGATTCAGTCCGAATATGTACCAGTATAAAACAATTTGTGTCATTTAATTTCTGCAATTTACTTTCTTATATTTAGTTTTAAAAATTCCAATCGACTAGAACGCATGTTAGTCGACTACCTCGCAAAAGAGAAGAAAAAACACAATTCACCCCCCTCTTGCACTTTCAGAACCAATTTGTTATGAACACTCAGTCAAAATTTCAACCTGATCCAGTGGTTAACGAATCAAAAAACATGATTTGAAGTTGGCTGGTCGGAACAAAAATCTACAGCAAAACAAACACTTTTTTTTCTCTCTTCTCTCTTGATGAAAGCTCTCTCAAAAACCACTCTTATATGCTAAAGTCTTTCAAAGAATTATGCCAATGAGCATAGAACAATTCTCCAAGGTTTTTCTATTTATAGATAATGAGTGGTGGTTTCTCTTTAAACCAAAATCAACTCTAAATATGAATAAAAATTGAATCCAATTCCAAATTGAAATTGAAACCAAAAGAGAATAGGATTAGGCCATTGGGTCTTTGGCTGGACAACATGGGAATGGGCCCAACAAACTCCCCCTCCAGCCAAGGGGCAAAATATCTCTTTAAGTAGAGGAACTATTGACAAGCTTTATGCCTACCAATTTTCTGCAAAACACATGCTTATCTGCATGCTTAATTACGGAATCCTCATGTTGCTCTATATAAATATCCTCATCTAAATTATCATGAAGAAAAAAAGTCCTTACATCTATCTGCTCAATCTCTAAATATAGACTCGAGGCTAGGACTAGAACCACACAAATAGAAGGCATCTTCACAAAAGCGGAGAAAACTTCTTCAAAGTCAACTCCTTTCTTCTAGTCAAAACCTTTAACAACTAACCTCGCCTTGTACCTAGGCACAAAATTATGGTTATCTTGCTTTATTCTGACTATCTATTTGTTTGAAAAACTCTCTTACCTTTGGGCAATTTCACTAACTCATATGTGCCATTCTCCTGGAGTGACTTCATCTCATCTTCCATGGCTTCTATCCACTAATCTTTGTGAGTATCTTGTATGGATTCATCATAATTCTCAACTTCTCCCATGTCAGTCAAAAGTACATACTCACCAGGAAGATAGCGCATGGATATTTGCTTCTCCCTTGTAGATCTTCTAAGAGAGGTTTTAGGAGCATTCGGGTAGTTACTTGAGAAGGAATTGGTTGCTGATCAACCAAAACTTCATCAACTGGAGCACCCATAACATCCACTTGAATTAATTCTTAACTACTACTTGCAGATACCTTATTCTTTCTGAATCCTTCTCCTTCTGTAATGTCACTAGGGCAAAGAAAGAAGTCAGCAGTGGAAAGTACCGGGAACGAAACAATCTATGGATGTGTTGGAGAAGCAGGTGAATGGACCGGAGAGAAGAAAAGAACAGCGAAGAAGGTCTCGTAAACTAAGATGCAACGAATACATGCGACTATAGACTCTTTGTAGAAGTGTGAGAAAGAGGGTGAAGGGATGCGACTTTCTGTTTTGCAGATAATGATTTAGTGTATTACATAAATAAGTGGAAATAATAGTAAAACTGTCAGAAAAAAGGATAAATATGATCCTTAGACAAAGAGATATGCTACATCAGCTTCTCTAGGCCCTCTTTTATATATATATATATATATANCTATATATATATATATATATATATATATATATATATATATATATATATATATATATATATATATATATATATATATATTCAGTTTAATTAAATGTCACTTCAACTATTACTTTCTCATGGCATTTACATCTTTCCTCAAATTCATGCCTATTTAAGCTTATCTAATTTCTCAAAAAATATCACTTCAAATTAAGACAATACAAGGTATTGTTCATTAGCAGAAGGCCAAACTACCCTTGAAATATTAAAATTGGTACAAAAATATCCTACATTCACCTATTTAAATAAAAATTCCCCTACCGCTATCTTTTGGGATTAACATCACCCTCATTACTAACAGAAAATTTCAAAGAAAACGCAAATTTAATTAATATCTATGTGTCACCGCCTTATTGGACTAACATAAACACTAAGCCAAATTATAATTAAATTCACTCGTAATCCGCACGGATATTGACCCACCCCCATTTTTAAACATAACTCTCTCTGGTGCGGCATTGTAGCGATTATAAGAGAGAAGAACAAAGTGACCAAAAGCTGTTGATTTATAATAACATTAACTCATCTGTGCTAAGCCAATGCATACTTGAAAGAGAGTGACTGGACGCACAATTCACTTTGCATACGAACTAGTATAAAACACTTTATATCATTTATTTTCTGCAATTTACTTTCTTATATTTAGTTTTAAAAAGCCCAGTCGATTAGAAGGCAAGTTACCCAACTACCTCGCAAAATAAAAGAAAATTACAATTCACCCCCCTCCCCCCTCCTCTTGCACTTTAAATTGGTATCAGAGTAGATCTCACATTTTTTGCTTATCAGCTTGTGAGAAAAGATCATGGCAAATCAAGTAACTATTGGAGCATTCTTTCAAGAAGGAACATTGCAAGTCAGACCACCATATTTCAATGGGCAACACTTCTCTCATTTGAAAGTGCAAATGAAAATATATGCAAAATCCTATAATAACAAAGTATGGCTCATCATCAAAAAGGGAGACTGTCCAATACTACCAGCAGCTCAACCTCCCGTTGATCCTGAAGATATAGGAGAATACATAGACGAGAAAATGGTGGTTGTTCAAGTTAATTCTAAAGCATGAAACTTGCTCTATAATGCTATAAGTGGAGAAGAGTATGAGAAAATTTCAAGATGTGATTCAGTTAAAGAAATGTGGGACAAACTAGAAATCACTTATTAAGAAACCAGCAAGTGAAAGAAACTCAGATAGACATGTTGGTTCATGATTATGAACACTTTCAGATGAAAGAAGGAGAATCACTTCACATGCCCCTATGGGGTATTTGCCTTCAGAAGGATGCCATTTGGCCTATCCAATGTACCCGCCACATTTCAAAGGTGCATGATGTCCATATTCAAAGACATGGTCGAAGACATCATGGAGGTATTCATGGATGATTTCTTAGTTGTGGGAAATTCATTCGATGAGTGCCTAGCAAACCTGACCATGTCCTAAAAAAGTGCATTGAGATGAATCTTGTGCTTAACTGGGAGAAGTGCCATTTCATGGTACAAGAAGGGATCGTCTTGGGGTACTTGGTGTCAAGTAAAGGAATTGAGGTGGACTGAGCTAAAATCGATGTGATCTAAAAACTTCCACCTCCCACATCAGTCAAAGCTATATGTAGCTTCCTTGGGCATGCCGGATTTTACCGGCGATTCATCAAGACTTCTCCAAGATCGCCAACCCCCTCTGTAAGTTGCTTGAAAAAGATAACCCCTTTGTGTTTTCTGATGACTGCAGGGTGGTGTTTGAGGAGCTTAAAAAGCGGTTAGTCACGGCACCAATTATCGTTGCACCCGACTGGGAGCAACCATTTGAACTCATGTGCGATGCCAGTAACTACGCAGTGGGAGTCATGTTGGGTCAGCGCAAAGATAAAATAATGCACCCAATTTACTACGCAAGTAGGACTTTGAGTGGAGCTCAGCTGAACTACACGGTGACCGAAAAAGAGATGTTGGCAGTAGTGTTCGCCTTTGACAAGTTCAGGTCTTACTTGATCGGGTCGAAGGTGATTGTGTACACTGATCACGCAGCCATCAGATACTTGGTTGAGAAAAAATATTCTAAGATGCGCCTAATTCGTTGGGTGCTTCTTCTTCAAGAATTTGACTTGGAGATTCGTGACCGCAAGGGCACGTAGAACCAAGTTGCTGACCACTTGTCACGTCTTGAAGGTGCTGAGAATGCAATTGAATTGGAAGATATTATAGAAACCTTTCCAGATGAGCAGCTACCCGCCACGAGCGTAGTGGATGTGTCATGGTATGCAGACATTGCAAACTACCTGGCAAGTGGTATTGAACCTTACGAACTCTCTTCTGTCCAAAAGAAAAGGTTTTATTGTGATTGCCGCAATTACTATTGGGATGAACCTCATTTGTTTAAAATTTTCATTGATAACATGATCCGGAGGTGTGTCCCCGAGATAGAACAATTTTCTGTTTTGCAGGCTTGTCACGCATCACCATATGGAGGGAATTTTGGAGGAGTTCGGACAGCAGCTAAGGTTCTAGAGGTCGGGTTCTACTGGCCTACTGTGTTCAAAGATGCTCACCAATGGGTGAAGGGTTGTAAAGAATGTCAAAGGAAGGGGAACATATCCCGTCGTCATGAGATAACCATGAATCCAATACAAGAAGTGGAGGTGTTTGATGTATGGGGGATTGACGTCATGGGTCCCTTTGTCAGCTCTTACGGCAATAAGTACATACTTGTTGTTGTAGACCACATGTCCAAATGGGTAGAAGTTGCAGCGTTCCCCACCAATGATGCAAGAGTGGTGGTGTGGTTCTTGAAGAAAAATATATTCACCCGTTTTGGGATCCCAAGGGCTATTATTAGTAACGGAGGCACTCACATTTGCAATCGTGTCTTCGAGAAGCTACTAGCCAAGTATGATGTGCGACACAAGGTGGAAACCCCTTATCACCCTCAGACCAGCGAGCAGGTTGAGGTATCAAATCGTGAAATCAAGAGTGTGCTGACCAAAATAGTAAACGTCACAAGAACTGATTGGGCGAAAAAGCTTGATGACGCACTTTGGACCTATAGGACTGCATTTAAAACTCCAATTGGTATGTCTCCGTACAAGTTGATTTTTGGTAAGGCCTGTCACCTGCCGGTGGAGCTAGAACATCGAGCGTGGTGGGCATTAAAGCAGTTGAACATGGATCTCGATGTTGTGGGAGAAAATCTAGTCACAAAGCTGCATGAGTTGGAAGAGTTCAGATATCAAGCATTTGAGAGCACAAGGCTATATAAAGAGAGAATGAAGAGGTTACACCACAAAAAAAACATTGTGGACCGAAATTTCAAACCCGGAGACAAAGTATTGCTCTACAATTCAAGATTGAGATTGTTTCCGGGTAAGCTCAAGTCCCGATGGTCTGGACCATTCAAAGTGGTCGAAGTGTTTCCCTCTGGTGCTGTGGAGATTGCTACTGAAGATGGGTCCAACGCCTTCAATGTTAATGGACAAAGATTAAAATTGTATGTGGGGGTGAATGAGACCAATGAGTTGTCTGTGGCGCATATTTTTGAACCTCAGAGGTTGGGCGAGCCTTAAATGAGCTCATTCTGCGTCATGTCACGACAGTAAATCAGGCGCTTCATGGGAGGCAACCCATTGATTGTTGTACTCGTCGTGCCGCGACATTAAATCAAGTGCTGGTTGGGAGGCAACCCAATACATATAGTTTTTATAGTATAAAGTACTAACATATGCAGGTGTGCGAGAAAAGGGGTGAACACAGGACCCCAAGAAAGAAGAAAACAAAAGAATGATTTCTG
Organism: Nicotiana paniculata; assembly: GCA_005239505.1. Classification (NCBI taxonomy): domain Eukaryota; kingdom Viridiplantae; phylum Streptophyta; class Magnoliopsida; order Solanales; family Solanaceae; genus Nicotiana; species Nicotiana paniculata. The sequence continues at coordinate 59,574 of ML367456.1, read as the reverse complement.
TTGACACCTGGACTAGCGCGCCCGCGCTAAGCTAGCTCTAAGGTCGCGCTAGTCAGGTTTCTCACTGCCTCTCCAACTTCGCCACAAGCGCGGCCGTGATAATCTCATGCTAGAGGTCGCGCTAGTGGTGTTTTACACTATCCCACGACCCCTGGACTAGCGCGCCTGCGCTAAGCTAACACTATGGCTGCGCTAATCCGTCTCGACATAGGTAAGTTGTTTCAGTTATTTTTTTTTTTGTTATTTTCTTTTTGTAATTTTCCCAACCACCCAAATTAACTTTTTACCCCACCCCAACCGACAAAACCCATTCCACTACCCACACTCTCCCTCTCCCATTCAAACACAACCTCCATAAACCCTTCCCCTTCTTCTTATTTTCCCCTTACTCTTCTCCCCATACAAACTCAAGCACATCTTGCAGATTTTTTCTTTCCTTTCCCTCCTACAACTCAAAAAATATCAAGCCCAAGTCTTCCTACAACCCCATTACTCCATCTTCCTCCTTCAACTCTACAGGTATGTATTTCTCACACTAATTTTCTTTTTATTTTTTGTAACTTTGTTTTTCTTTTCCCTTGTGTACAAAAAAATTGTAGTTGTTTCTTATTTGGTAGTAGTTGATTTATACTGAAAAGTGATGAAATGAGAAGGATGGGGTGATGTGATTATGTTTGGGTTATTGTGGTGGTGCTTCATATCATATATTGAGTGCTTGGGGTTTAAATTGGTCAATGCCCGCCACATGTTTGTAAATATGCCCCATTGGAGGGAGTTAATGTTACCAATTTGGTGGTGAATTTTGAGTAACCATAGTTGGTTCACCCGGTTGTACTGAGCTAACATTTGGCTAATTGCAGGTACCATGCCTCCACGAAAGCGCCAAGCCAACGGAGGCTCCTCCAGCCGCCCGGCAAGAGCTTCCACCGGGGGACAACCTCGCAAAATAATTGACTCCAGGCCTTTCAATAGCCAAAAATTTGTCTCCGCAAAGGCCCAAGATCGGCTCAATGCAAAGGAGGATCAAACGGTCGTCCCTGAGCAAGCCATGGATATCAACGCACTCGGGACAAACTGTCCTAATATACCTGAAGAGCTAATACGGCGACGCCTGGATGTGTTTTTGGAAGAGCCTGATGAGCCAAATACCATTCTTGTCCGGGAGTTTTATACCAATGCTCCAGAACATAAGAACTATGTGGTAACCGTGCAGAAAAGGCCAGTCAATGCCTCCATAGAGAATATCCGGTCAGTGTATAGGCTACCTCCACCAGCGGAGGGCTATGTGAATGGCTACCAGACATATCGTGGGGAAAATACTCCCTGGGATATGTTCACCCCAACCATCTGTCAACCGGGAGTCACATTGAAGTGGTATAAATATGGAAACAAATTCCACTCCTCAGCCCTCAAGTTTGAGGCCAAATGTTTGTTGTACTTGATCAACAACTGCCTCCTGCCTTCCAAGAACCTTTCAGAGGTGAACATCCCTCGAGGGTGTTTGATTTGGTTCTTCATGAATAATGCAACATTCGATATGGCCAAGATGATTCATGACGAGATTCTTACACGCATGAAGGTCAAACGGTATGGATTCTTCTACCCTTCGCTCGTCACTCATTTGTGCATGCGGGCTAGTGTGTCCGGTGACTTTGCTATAGATGGCCGGGTGCTTGTGGTGCACCCCTTCACAGCTGATAGAGTCACTACGGGCAAGGATGTGGTGGTGGCGACTAATGATTTGATAGGACAAGACTCTGAGGATGATGAGGCGGAGAAGGATCCACAACATGGTGAGGATGATACTGAGCACGTGGAGGAGGAGCAGCTCGCTCAGGAGAAGGCTGCGGATCTTAGAGGCCCGTCTGGGGCCAGTCGGGGACAGCGGTTAGACCGCCTAGAGTAAGATGTGACTAGGATGAGGACCTCGGTGACTGACCTGGGGACTCGTGTTGATGAGATGGCCACCCAGCAGAAGAAAAAACTGGGAAGGGGATCATGGGTTGGCTCCGCATCCTGGGTCGTGCATGCAACGTGAACTCAGGCACCATCTCCGGCCAGGATTGAGCTGTCAGGGAAGTCCCCATTCTTTACTCTATTTTTAATTAGCCATGAGGACATGTCATCATTTTAATTGTGGGGTGGGGGGTGGATTCTCTGTTTTGTTGTATATTGTACAGTTATGAATTGTTTTCTTTAGTTTGTGTTTAACTTGGTGGAATTGTAGTTTTGTTTTATGTTTTCTTTTTGTAGTTTGTTTTAGTTGTTTTTTTAGGTATATTTAATCAAGTCGTCTTGGCCCAATGACGGATCCCTTTGGCGGGGTTCTTGAGGGTCCAAGTTGATCGGAAAAAAAAAAAATCAGAAAATTTAGTGGACTCTTCCTGATGACGGATTTCTTAGGCAGTTTTCTTGAGGGAAGTTAGTCCAAAGAAAACACCAAAAAGATTTTTTTTTATTTTTTCTTTTTTAGCTAGTGTAGTAACTCCCCCTTGATTTTTATTTTGACAGCGGTTCTTTTCCAAGGGTTTAGCTTGAACAGGATATAGCTAGCTTCTTCTTTTATTTTTAGTTGTTAGGAATCCCTTTGGGCAAGGTGTTGAATGATAAAATGCTACCCTTAGTGTGTTACACCCAAATACCGTGAATCCTAGAGTGTGACGCTTAGGCTCACTTATTGAATCTTGTAGAATGCCTTAATGGTGCATGTTGTAACTAACTTGAATGCTCAATGGAGTGTTTGATGAACCAATTTTGATTGAATTATGTGACATGTGTGTGTGAGGTATTTTACATCTTATTCTATGTCTGCATTTGGTAACTAGAACTTGCCCCGTGTGTGTACAAATCGAAATAAAACTTTCGTTAGTCTTAGAAGGGATATAGGCATTTATTTGTTAAGCCAGACACAAATATGTACCCACCTGAATGTAATTAACCATAGTCAACCCCTTTGAGCTTATAAGCTTGTTTCTTTGATAACCACATTATGAACCATAACCAATTATTTGAATAGCATGTCTGTTTGAACCATGTACCTCCCATGAGAACTTGAATTGTTAGCTAATATGTAAAAGTCAAAGTGTGGGGTGTTGGTTTGATCTGTAAGGGAAATCAAGGAAATAGAATGAAAGGTGCAAAAGTGTGAAAGAAAAAAAATGCAAAAGTGAAGGCCACTTAGAGAAAAACAAAAGAAAGAAAGAGGAAAATAAATACATGTAGTCCTTGATAATTAGTGGCATGAAAAAGAAAGTTGCACCTAAAGAATAGTGGGGTAATTATGAAGCAAAGCGTGGTGAAAGTTCTGGCCAAGCATGAAAATGGGCTGAATGTTAATGTAATTGTATTAAAAGTACTTAGGGAGGTTAGTCACTATACCCAAATGTATCCTACCCGTCCCTTAGCCTACATTACAACCAAATAAAGACATATTGATCTTAGACTGAATAAACTCAATTAGTAGAGTATTACACTACGGCAAGCCTATGGCGTATCTGTGTGGCATATGAATGTTCTTTTTGAGAGTGAGTGAATTCTTTCGATTTAAAGTTCTTGTTGCTCTTGCTATTATCTTTTGTGGAACTACTCTCAATTGTGTGAAGTAAGGGCACCTGATTTATGAAAAAGAGGTAAGTCTTGACCCCCTTGTAGAGTATCTCGAGGAAGTAAGAGTATGGCTTGGCATTTGAGAGTCGCCGCTTGAGGCATAGATGTTACACTGCTAGGTTTAATGCTTGTAAAATGTTTTGGTGTGACACCGTAGGGAAGTTTTTGATGCAAAGAAACCTTGTAGGATGTAGTGGATTGCTCGAGGACTAGCAGTGATTTAAGTGCGGGGTGTTGATAATAGGCTAAATTCACATAGTTTAGCGTATATTTATACTCTAACTTAATTATGCTTCACGGTCTTAAGTGTGTTAAATGATGATAAATTTTCTCTAATGGTGATTTTTGTGTTTCACAAGAGTACAATAAGCTATTGAGGACTTATGACGGTGATCCGGGCGAATTTGAAGAATAACGGGCCATGGGATGATTTCGGGGTGATTTGAAGGCTATTTCAGTTTAACGAGGCAGTGAAGAACCCCATTAGCGCGGACTGTAGCGTGACCTTAGCGCGCCCGCGCTATTCCAGCTTTCCGGAGGCAATGTATAACCCAACTAGCCCGGGCATTAGCGCGAGACTAGCGCGCCCGCGCTAGTCTAGATGGGAAAAATAATTCGAAAAGGGTATTTTTGGAAGTTCGGGGCCAATCCACTTAACCTATGAAAGGTTCAATTCACCCAAAGGAGTAAATAATCAAGGTTTAGAGTTTAGAACAAGAAAATCAAGGGCAAGAGGTAAGGAGGTAATTGGGCTCAACTATGTCTATTAAAAGACTAAGCGGGCGTTGCAAATATAATCCAGGTATTTTTCCCAGAGTCGAATCCCACAGGGAATTAACGTATTAAATGTCGTCTTTAGATTACTAGATTCTCAATAGTCAACTTTCTCAAACGTTGTGTATATCACTTTGTGTTGTTTCTACTACTACAGCTGAACAGAAATAATAAACTTAAGATTAACTAGCAATAAGATGTAAACAATTGGATTAAAGTTCTAAGGTTATGGTTTCCCCCGTTGGTGAACTTCCTTCTTGTATACTTCCTATAGTTTTGATTTAGTTGTCTCTATCAATCATGAACACTCTAGTTACCATAAATCTCTCTCAAGTAATTATGATAATTTACTAGACGAACTCTCTCAATTTACGCTAGCTAGATTGCATTACAGTTCACTTTAGATTGCACCTGAGGTATCCTTATCTCTAATCCAACCTCTAAACCCTCGATTATGACTCTCGCCTATACTCCGGGAGTGGTGTTGTTGAAACAACTACCTAAATATGCACTCTCTCTCAAGTAGNGTAGTTGAACAAATAGAGATTAACAACCAACCAAAACTATATTAATATCACAATAAAGTCATCCCCCAACGGGTTCCACCAAAACCTTAGATCAGAAAAGTTAGCTACTCATAATAATGATAAAAACTACAAAAGAATTCATAAGCAAATGTAAAAGCACAAACAAAGGAAATATGGATTGATGCACAATTGCCTCCTTGCCTCTTGCCCTTGCTTTTCTTGTTCTAAACTCTAAAACTTGATTATACACTCCTTTGGGTGAATTGAATCTTTTATAGGTTAAGTGGATTGGCCCCAAACTTCCAAAATTACCCCTTTCGAATTATTTTTCCCGTCTTGACTAGCGCGGGCGCGCTAGTCTCGCGCTAATGCCCGCGCTAGTTGGATTATACACTGCCTCCGGACTAGTGCGGGCACGCTACAGCCCGCGCTAATGGGTTTCTTCACTACCTCGTTAAACTGAACTAGCCTTCAAATCACCCCGAAATTACCCCATGGCCTGTTATTCTTCAAATTTGCCCGGATCAACGTCATAAGTCCTCAATAGCTTATTGTACTCCTGTGAAACACAAAAATCACCATTAGAGCCAATTTATCATCATTTAACACGCTTAAGAACGTGAAGAATCATTAAGTTAGAGTATAAATATACGCTAAACTATGTGAATTTAGCCTATTATCATCCATTGAGGAAATATTTGCAAGATTCAGTAAAATCATTGGCGATCTAAAAGCCTTTGGTAAACCCGACTCAGGTGGTGATAAAGTTTAAAACATTCTAAGGAGTTTACCTACCATTTGGATGACAAAAGTAGTCGCACTCGAATCTCAAGATCTAAATACACTTTCATATGATGAACTACGAGGAGATTTTATAGCATTCGAGAAAACCCATCTCAAGAAAACAAATCAGGAAGAAAAGAAGAAAACATTTGCCTTTAGAACTACAATTGAAGGACCTGAAAATGATATTGATGATGACCCAAAATCTCTTGAAGAAGAAACTGCCATGGTATCAAGAAACATGGATGGATTGATGAGAAAGTATAGAAACACAATTAGGGGAAGTCAACTGTGTGATTCGGGGTACGAAGTTAATTTCAAGAAAATAGGATGTGTTATTGAAGATGAGGAATGTAAGATTATTCTTCCTGGTAAAAGGTATGGAAGCGTCTACATTCTTGATGGCATTGAAAATCTAGATAGCAATATCTGTTTATCATCTATATCTGATGATCCATGGATCTGGCATAAAAAACTTGGTCATGCAAGCATGCATCTAATGAAAAAGCTCTCCAAGCATGATTTAGTTATTGGTCTTCCCAAGCTAATTTTTTCTAAAAACCATGTATGTGATGCATGTCAAATTGGTAAACAAACTAGAAATTCTTTCAAAACCAAGGACATTGTGTCTACTACCAAGCCTTTACGGTTGCTTCACATGGATGTATTTGGACCTACTAAAACTGCCATCATTAGAGGTAAATGATATGCTTTTGTTATTTTTGATGACTACTCACATTTTACATGGGTGATTTTTTTATCTCATAAAGATGAAGCATTGAAAAACTTTGATATTTTCTGTAAAAGAATTGAACGAGAAAAGAGGCATCTTATAGCAACTATTCAAAGTGATCATGGAGGATAATTTGAAAGCAGAGCTTTTGAAGATTTCTGCAACATTCAAGGATACACTCATAATTTCTCATCACCTAAGTCACCACAGCAAAATGGAGTGGTTGAACGTAAGAACAAAACTATGCAGGATATGGCGAGAACCATGATACTAGAACATTCTTTCCCAAATCATTTCTGGGCAGAAGCAGTTAGCACATCTTGTCACGTTATCAACAGGTGTTTAATTTGACCTACTCTGAAGAAGACTCCATATGAATTATGGAAATTTAAGAAACCCAATATTGGATAATTTCATCCTTTTAGAAGCAAATGTTTGGTCCACAACAATTCTAAGCACAATGTTGGTAAGTTTGACCCAAGGAGTGATGAAGGTATATTTCTCTACTACTCGAATAACAGTAGATCTTTTAGAATCTATAAAAAGCGTACCCTATCCATAGAGGAATCAGTTTATGTTATTTTTTAGATCAGCCAAAATCAGCCAAAGATCAGCGAAAAAAAGACTTCAAAAGAGATTGTTGACAATACAACTACAACCCCATAGTCGACCAATGAGTAAATCAATGAGCTTGATCAACCTCATAATGAGTCGACTAATCAATGTACTGAAGTAGTACCAAACGAGTGGAGAAGAAAACCAGAATATCCTCAGAAATTTATCATTGGACATCCAACTGATGGAATAAAAACAAGAGGAGCTTTAAAGAAAAAGGCCAACATCGCACTCATATCTCAAATAAAGCCAAAGAAATTTGACGAAGCCTTGAAAGACTCAAGTTGGGTACAGGCTATGCAAGGAGAACTTGATAAGTTTGATAAAAATCAAGTTTGGACATTGGTGCCCAAACCAGCAAATACAGCAATCATTGGAACCAAATGGGCATTCAGAAACAAACTGAATGAAGAAGGTAAAGTTATTCAGAACAAAGCAAGTCTATTCGCTCAGGGTTACTCTCAACAAGAAGGAGTCGACTATGATGAAACCTTTGCTTCATGTAGCGACCCGGCTGGTCGTTCTGAGAGTGATAGACCCGATCCCCTGATACTACTTTCCCCGTTCTTTTTTATGCTTATATGACTTGTCAGGAAGTGTTAGTTGTGGTTTCGGAGTATTTTGCGACGCTTAGTCCCTAAACGGAAGCATAAGTCTTAGGATTTTGACCATAGTCGGAACTGTGTGAAGACGAGTCCAGATTGGAGTTTTGTCAGTTTCGTTAGCTCCGTTGGGTGATTTTGGACTTAGAGGCGTGTCCGGAGTGTGCTTTGGAGGTCTGTAGCTTATTTAGGCTTGAAATGGCGAAAGTCGAATTTTTTGAGATTTTGACCGTAGTAGACTTTTTTATATCATGGTCGGATTTCGATTCTGAAATTTGGAGTAGGTCTGTAATGTTGAATATGACTTGTGTGCAAACTTTGGGGTCAATCGGATGTGGTTTGATAGGTTTCGACATCGGTTGTACAAATTTAAAATTTCAAGTTCATTAAGTTTAAATCGGAGGGTGATTCATGTTTTTAGCGTTGTTTGATGTGAGTTGAGGGCTCGACTAAGTTCGTATACTATTTTAGGACTGGTTTCTATGTTTGGTTGAGGTTCCGGGAGCCTCGGGTGTGGTTCAGACGCTTAATGGATTGGAATTTAGACTTAGGCAATTGCTAAAGAATTTGCTAATTTCTGGTGTTTCGCACCTTCGCACCTGCGGAGAGGAGACCATAGGTGAGGAATCATACGTGCGGATGAAGAAGCACAGATACGGGATTTGGCAGCCCAAGTTGGGTTCGCAGATGCGGAGGTAAGTGCGCAGAAGCGGCCTAGCTTCTGTGGTTAGACTGTGCGCAGGTGTGGTGTGGGTAGCAGGTTCGACTTCTTTATCGCAAGAGCGGATTTGCAGGTGCGGCCTTGATCTCGTAGATGTAGACCCAGGGGGATTAAGTTAAGTCTGTACATGCGATAGAATTTCCACAGGTGTGGTTATAGGCTCGCAAAAGCGAGATTGCTGGGCAGAAAAAAGAGAATTTCGAGGGTTTGATTCCCATTTTGATTTTGGGACTTTGAGAGCTCGGTGAGAGGCGATGTTTTGAGATTTATTCAAGGGGATTGTTGGGTAAGTGATTCTAACCCGAATTGGACTATATTTCATGAATCTATTGCTATTTTCATCATCTAATTAGGAATTCGAGTTGGAAATTTGGGGGGACATGGTAGAAACTTCATAGACAAAAATTTTGAGTTTTGAAAGGCGATTTGAGGTCGGATTCGAGTAGTTATTGTATGTTTGGACTCGTGAGTGAATGGGTGTTCATATTTTGTGACTTTTACCCGATTCCGAGAAATGGGTCCAAGGAAGCTTTTTGGGTCGATTTCTTAATTTCTTGCTTTAGCTTAGATTTCATTAAGTTGATAAGTTTCTTATAGATATATTTATGGTATGTAATTGATTTGGCTATATTTGGGACATTCGGAGTCAGATATTCGTGGGAAAAGCATTGCTACCGATTGATTGAGCTTGGTTCGAGGTAAGTGGCTTGCCTAACCTTGTGTCGGGGAAATCCCCTTAGGGATTGGTATTGATATGATATATGAGTGTCTTGTACGCGATGTGACGAGTGCGTACATGGACTATTTGTTGTAAAGCCTGATTTTTACTGGGTAATTTCTTGTTTTCATCTTAATTGAGTATACTAGCATTTGTAGTTATCCTGTTAGCCTAGAATAGCATGCCTACATGTCTTAATCGAACTCTTTTCAGCATGCTTAGTGAATTCCTGCTTCTTTTATTGACTTGTACTTAGTCTAAACTCTAGATTCTCTTATTGTATCTGTTATCTTCATTTGTTTGAGTTGCGTATTTACTTTGGGACAATGGGACGGTATCCCGGAAGATCCCCCTGCATATTTTACTTTTGATACTACTAGGTGGTACCTCAGGAGTTCTCCCTGTACATTTAATTTTGGGACTACGAGGCGGTACCTCGGGAGCTCTCCCTGCATATTTATGTTGGGACTACGAGATGGTATCTTGGGAGATCCCCTACTGTTTACTCTATGTGTTTAACTATTATTTGTTGTGTTTCCTTTTGCTTAATTCTAGTCTATCATTATACTATATATTTCCTGCCTCATTTATTATTTACCAGTGGCCCTGACCTGACCTTGTCACTACTCGACCGAGGTTAGGCTTGGCACTTACTGGGTACCATTTTTGTGTACTCATGCTACTCTTCTACACATGTGTTCGTGTGCAGATCTAGGTACATCATTCCAGCATCGTTATTAGTCGTTCACCTGTTGTTGCTACAAAAACTTCGAGGTACATCTATCGCGTCCGCAAACCTAGGAGTCCCCATTTATCTCTTTGTGTAGTTCTTCTTCTACTACTTCTAAATACTGATGTATAGAATAGATAGTAAATTCTTAGAAGTTTGTGACTTATGATGTTCCGGGTCTTGGGAAAATTCTGTACATATTTATCGAGAGTTGTTATTGTATTTGCCGAGCAGCATTTCTACCAATTACTTCATTATTGTTGTTGTTAGTGTTTTAGATTTATATTTTCATTTTCATTGTTATTTCCGCAATGTTAGGCTTACCTAGTCGTAGAGACTAGGTGTCGTCGCGACCTCTCACGAAGGGAAGGTTGGGTCGTGACAAGTTGGTATCAGAGTTCTAAGTTAATAGATGTCGTGAGTCACAATATGGTTTATCAGAGTCTCACGGATTGGTACGGAGACGTCTGTACTTATATTCAGGAGGCTATGGAACATTTAGGAAAAAAAATTATATTTCTTTGATTTCTTGTAGTGCGAAATTTGTTGACATCGAATTCTAAACTTCTGTATTCTATTCTTTCTCACAGATGGTGAGGACCCATACCGGAGGATCTGATGACGATGCACTCCCCCCTACTAAAGCCGCTAGAGGCCGGGTCAGGGGTAGAGGCCGGGGCCAAGAGCACCCGCACGAGCTGCGACAAAGGAGCCCTTAGCAACTCCAGCTGAAGGGCAGGCACCTGAGGTGCCGATTGTTGCACCAGCCCTCTAGCCCAGTTCATGAGCATGTTCAGCACCTTAGCTTAGGCTAGATTGATTCTACTAGCTCCTGCATGCAGTCGGTAGCTCTGATCCAGCACGAGACTAGGCCAGTAGCTTTTGAGGTGGAGCAGATCAGACTTGAGAGGTACAAGAAGTACCGCCCACCTACCTTCAGTGGATTGGCTACATATGATTCCTAGGGTTTTCTAGAGGAGTGTCACCATTTTCTCCACACTATGGGCGTAGCGGAGATGAGTGGGGCTTTTTTTAACCACATTCCAGCTTAGAGGAGCAACCTATCAGTGGTGGAATGCTTATGAGTTGAGTAGTCCGGCTGAGGCAGCTTCACTTACATGGATTTAGTTCTCGGACATATTTTTGAGAGAGTATGTCCCTCAGAGCCTCAGGGACTTAGCGCGGAGTTTGAGCAGTTGCGCCAGGGTGCTATGACTATGTCAGGGTATGCAGTTCGCTTCAGTGATTTAGCCTGTCATGCACCAGCCTTGGTTGCCACAGTTTGAGAGAGGGTTCGACGGTTTATTCAAGGACTCCACCCCAGTATTTGGATTAGTATGGACAGGGAGTTGGAGATGGATATTTCTTATCAGCAGGTTGTGAGTATTGCTAGGAAATTGGTGGGCATGCTTGCCCGGGATAGAGAGGAGAGGGAGGCCAAGAGGTCTCGAGAGTATGGCACTTACAATGGTACTCGTGCCCCAGCTGTAGTTCGCCATGGTAGGGGTTATGTATGTCGCCCCTTTCATTCAGCTCTTTCAGCTGCCAATGGTATTCCAGCCCCTTCTAGGACCTAGGAGCCTTATTATGCACCGCCAGTATCCAGTGTGCCTCATGTTCAGGGTGCTTTTAGCAGCCAGTCCAGCAGACCTGGCTCGAGTCAGTCACAGCAGCCACGCCATCTGAGAGCTTGTTTTTAGTGTGGCGAAACTCGCCATATGGCGAGGGATTGCCCCAGACTTAGGAGGGTGCACCTCCACAAACTTCTCAAACACCACGTGCTCCACCAAGTCCTCAGGCTATGATTCCAGCACCAACTACCGCCCCACCTGATCAGCCAGCTTGAGGTGGAGGTCGGGGAAGTCGAGGTCGCCTTAGAGAGGGAGGCCAGGCCAGATATTATGCTCTTACCGCTCGTAAAGAGGCAGTTTCTTTTGATTCTATCATTAAAGGTATTTTTCCGGTTTGTCATAGAGATGCGTCAGTATTATTTGACCCAGCCTCTGCATATTCCTATGTGTCCTCTTATTTTTCCCTGTATTTGGGCGTATCTCGAAATTCTTTGAGTTCCCCCGTATATGTGTCTACTCCTGTGGGATATTCTCTTGTTGTGGACAGCGTGTATCACTCATGTTTGATTTATCTTAGTTCTTTTAAGAACATAGCCGATTTATTATTGCTCAATATGGTAGACTTTGATGTTATCTTGGGCATGGACTGCTTGTCGCCCCATTATGCTATTCTTGATTGTCACGCTAAGACCATGATGCTAGCTATGCCAGGTCTACCATGATTAGAGTGCAGGGGTACATTACAGTATACTCCCAGTAGAGTTATTTCATTTGTCAAAGCTCAATGAATGGTTGAGAAGGGGTATGACGTGTATTTAACTTATATGAGAGATGTCAGTATTGATACCCCTATAGTTGAGTCAATTCCAGTAGTGAGGGACTTTCTAGATGTGTTTCTAGATGATCTTTCGGGCATGCTGCCCGACAAAGATATTGACTTTGGCATTGACTTGTAGCCCATCTCTATTCGTCCATATCATATGGATCTTCCTGAGTTGAAGGAGTTGAAGGAGGAGTTACATGATTTTCTTGATAAAGGCTTCAGCCTAGTGTGTCACCTCGGGGTGCTATGGTCTTATTAGTGAAGAAAAAGGATGGTTCTATGCGTATCTGCATTGATTATCGCTAGCTGAACAAAGTTACAGTAAAGAACAGGTATCCATTGCCTCGTATTGATGACTTATTTGATTAGTTACAGGGTGCCAAGGTGCTTTCCATGATTGGCTTACGTTCAAGCTATCATCATTTGAAGATTTGGGATCCAAATATCCCGATGACTGCTTGCAGGACTCGGTATGGTCACTATGAGCTTCTTGTGATGTCTTTTGGGTTGACCAATTCCCCAACAGCTTTTATGCACTTGATGCATAGTGTGTTCTCGCCTTATCTTGAATCCTTCGTCATTGTGTTTATTGACGACATTCTAGTGTACTCCTGGACTCGGGAGGATCATGAGCAGCACCTGAGGACTGTGCCTCAGAACTTGAGAGAAAAGAGGTTGTATGCAAAATTTTCAAAGTGTGAGTTTGGGATAGACTTAGTGACATTCATGGGTCATGTAGTATCGAGTGATGGGATCAAGGTGGATCTGAAGAAAGTGGAAGCAGTGTAGAGTTGGCCTAGACTATCATCAGCTATCGAGATCCAAAGTTTTCTTGGTTTGGCGAGGTATTACCATCATTTTGTAGAGTGATTTTCATCTATTGCAGCACCTATGAACAGGCTGACCCAGAAGGGTGCTCCATTCAGGTGGATAGAGGAGTGTGAGGAGAGCTTTCAGAATCTCAAGACAGCTTTAACTTCAGCCCCAATTTTGGTATTGCCTATAGGTTCAAGGTCTTACACTGTATATTGTGATGTGTCGCAGATTAGTCTTAGCGCGGTGTTAGTGCAGGATGTTAGGGTGATTGCCTATGCGTCCAGACAGTTGAAGGTGCATGAAAAGAACTATCACGTCCACGACCTTAAGTTAGCAGCTATTGGTCATGCCTTGAAGATTTGTTAGCACTATTTTTACGGTGTCCCTTGTGAGATTTACAGTGATCATCGGAGTTTGCAGCATATGTTCAAGAAAAAGGATCTTAACTTGGGTCAGCAGAGGTTGTTGGAGCTACTTAAGGACTATGATATCACCATTTTGTACAACCCGAGGAAGGCGAATGTGGTGGCCAGTTCTTTGAGTCGCCGGGCGGAGAGTTTGGGGAAATATCTACCAGCAATAGAGAGGCCATTGGCATTAGTCAAGCCTTATCCAGCCAGTTTGTGAGATTTGATATTTTTGAGTCGAGTCGAGTATGGGCTTGTGTCGTCTCCCGGTCTTTTATTTATGATCATATCAGGGAGTGTAAGTATGATGACCCCCATCTACTTGTCCTTAAGTACATGGTCCAGCACGGTGATGCTAAGGAGGTCAATATTGGGGATGATGGTGCATTGAAGATGTAGGGAAGGTTATGTGTGCACAATGTAGACGGTTTGCGTGAGTTGGTTCTCCAAGAGGCTCACAGCTCGCGGTACTCCATTCATCTGGGTGTCACGAAGATGTATCAGGACTTGAGGCAGCATTAGTGGTGGAGGAGGATGAAGAAGGAAAAAGTGGAGTATGTGGATCGGTGTCTAAAGTTTCAGCAGGTGAAGTATGAGCATCAGCGGCCGGGTGGGTTGCTTCAGAAGTTAGATATTCTGGAGTGGAAATGGGAGCGGATCACTATGGATTTCATTGTTGGACTCCCACGAACTCAACGGAGGTTTGATGTAGTTTGGATGATTGCGGATAGGATGACCAAGTCAGCTCATTTCATTCCTGTGATGACTATATATTCTTCCGATCAGCTGACTTGAATTTATATCCGCGAGATCGTCAGGCTTCATGGCGTATTGGTATCTATCATATCTGACCGGGGTAGATAATTTACATCACAGTTCTGGAGGGTCTTACAGCATGAGTCAGGTACCCGAGTGGAGCTGAGAATAGTATTTCACCCTCAGATAAACGGGCAGTCCGAGCGCACTATTCAGATATTAGAGGATATGCTCTGTGTGTGTGTCATGGAGTTTGGAGGTTCGTGGGATCAGTTCTTGCCACTTACGGAGTTTGTCTACAACAACAGTTATTAGTCGAGCATCCAGATGGCACCGTATGAGGCTCTATACGGCCGGCGGTGTCGGTCTCCTGTGGGTTGCTTCGAGCCAGGAGAGACTAGATTATTGTGTACAGACTTGGTCCAAAATTCCCTAGATAAGGTGAAGGTTATTCAGGATCTACTTCGCACAGCCCAGTCCAGACAAAAGAGTTATGCGGACCGGAAGGTTCGCAATGTTTCATTCATGGTTGGAGAGTGGGTCTTGCTCTGGGTGTCACCTATGAAGGGCGTTATGAGGTTCGGGAAGAAGGGCAAGCTGAGCCCAAGGTTCATTGGTCTCTTTGAGGTGTTGCGGCGAGTAGGGATGTTGCTTATTAGATTGCCTTACCTCCTAGCCTAGCAAGAGTTCATCTAGTATTCCATGTTTCTATGCTCCGAAAGTATCACGGTGATTCGTATCATGTATTAGATTTCAGCTCAGTCCAGTTGAACAAGGATCTATCTTATGCAGAGGAGCCAGTGGCTATTTTGTATAGGCAGGTCAGAAAGCTAAGGTCAAAGAACATTGCTTCCGTGAAGGTTCAGTAGAGGGGTCAGCTGGTCGAGGAGGCGACTTGGGAGACCGAGCTTGATATGTGCATCTGTTATCCTCATCGTTTCACCACTTTAGGTATGTCTCTACACTCGTTTGAGGACGAACGATTATTTTAAGAGGGGGGATGTAACGACCTGGACGGTTGTTTTGAGAGTGATACCCCTGATCCCCTATTTTTTTTTACTGCTTTCCCCTTCATTTTTCTGCTTATATGACTTTTCGAGAAGTGTTGCATGTGGTTTCGGAGTGTTTTGGGACGCTTAGTCCCTAAACGAAAGCTTAAGTCTTAGGATTTTGACCGTAGTCGAAACTATGTGAAGAGACTCCGGAATTGAGTTTCATCGATTCTGTTAGCTCCGTTGGGTGATTTTAGACTTAGGGGCGTGTCCGGATTGTTTTTTGGAGGTATGTAGCTTATTAAGTCTTGAAGTGGCGAAAGTCAAATTTTTGGAGATTTTGACTGGTAATAGTCTTTTTTATATCAGGGTCGGATTCCAATTCTGAAGTTGGAGTAGGTCTATAATGTTGAATATGACTTGTGTGAAAAATTTGGGGTCAATCGGGCGTGGTTTTATAGGATTCGGCATCGATTGTAAATATTTGAAGTTTCAAGTTCATTAAGTTTGAATCGGAGGGTGATTCGTGTTTTTAGCATTGTTTGATTTGATTCGAGTGCTCGACTAAGTCCGTATGGTGCTTTAGCACTGGTTGGTATGTTTTTTTGAGGTCTCGGGGGCCTCGTATGTGGTACGGACGCTTAACAGATTGGAATTTGGACTTTGGCAATTGTTGAAGAATTTGCTGGTTTTCGGTGTTTCGCACCTGCAAAAAGGAGACCGTAGGTGCGGACTTGCATGTGCGAATGAAGGAGCGCATATGCAGGATTTGGCATCCCAATTTGGGTTTGCAGGTTGATGTTTTAGACGTTAATACCACACAAGAAGATAGGTTAACTTGTGTGGTATCCAATTTTTCGAGTGCTGTCTCTCTAGAAGAACCTGGTTCTTCTTGGTGTTCCAACTTCTACTGTTTCGGAATAATAAAAGCAGTAAAGTAAAAACACAGAGATTTTTACGTGGAAAACACCTGTCTCAAAAGGTGAAAAAACCACGACCTACTCCTCAGTAGGATTTGCTCAAACTCTTCACTAAAACTCTGAGCCAAACGGACTTACAAAATAAACTCTTTTATAATCATAGGACTAACTCTAATCCCTTCGTAGTAACTAGCCTCTAGCTAATTTCTACAAGCTTCAAGTTAACTCTAACTTGAACAATTTGTAGCTATTACAATTGCTTCTATGAAAGCTGAAAATATACAATATTAAATCGCCTACTACAACCAACTAGAATCAATGACAAACAATGGAACTGGTTCTTCTAGCTGGTCTGTAGCCTTTGTATAGCATAGTAATTCTACTTGCAAAATCTCTGGGAATTTTGCTTTCAGATCTTGATTCACTTCTGCACTTGTTCGTTCTTAATTCAAGCAAGAATAATTATATTATTTATAGAGTCAGTTGTTGAGTTTGTCATTCATTTCTGGTATAACTCTACCTGGAAGAAAGAGTTCGTATTAAACTCAACTTCCTTCCTTCGTTACTGTCCTTGTTGAATTCAACTTCTATTCTCTTATCGATTTGCAACCTTTTCGCATTAGGAGACACTTTCTTTGTTCATTGATACTTCACAATCGCATTCTTCTCCTATGCATATACGGTTCATGTGCCAACGCATCAGGTCAAGTATGTGTGCTCTGATGGACCTGGTTCAACTGGTCAGACATTTGTCAATCTTCAAAACTATGCAGTGTTTGGGTCAACAAATTCCCCCTTTTTGATGATGACAAACCCTGTGCTTCTCACTATATACACTTCAAACACTTTGTATGTTTTTAAGCATTTATCATAGAGAAACCAGGTTCATTATTAGGTTATAAATATCACTTGAAAAATAAAAGCACATGTCTTCCCCTTTTGGCATCCTCGAAAAGTTTGCAAAATGATAAACTTACCAGTGTTAACAATTACTCATGGCCATTTAGGCAACTGCAGGTGCAAACATGATTAATCATCATAATAAATGTAAGCTATCTAAGAAATTGAAACAAGTCAATAACAAAACAGCAAAAATTCATTGATTAGGAACGAACATCAAACACCATACAAAAAAACAAAAAACAGCCATAACCATGAGCAAGATAGAATAAAAACAACAGAAACAGAACAACTGGTCTAAGAGGGGTTTTGGTAGCTCTGGACAGCCTAAGGATGGGAAGGTGCAGAGGAGTTCTTAGTCTTGGTTTGTAGAAGAGAAAGCATCTGGTTAAGAACACCCTCGTTCTTTTCCTCCTCTTTTGCTAATTCAGCCCTGAGAGCATCCCGCTCAGCTTCAACCGCAATCAAACGAGATCTCAAACGAAGGATCTCCATATCCTTGATCTCGCTTTCTTGCACCAGAGTTCTGACTTTGCTGTTAAGAGGCTGCTTCTTAGATGAACCAGGTTCATCTGCAGGAACATTAACATTATAATCGCAAGTCAGCAAAGTATCCTTCCCAAAATAGTCCTTGAGTAGTCATCTCATCCTTTTTCACAGGAACATCAAAATGAGAAAGCACGGCTGTCAGAATAAAGCCATATGGGATTGCATGTGCTTTTGTTCCATTCACAACTCTGTCCAAGAGTTGGATGATGAAGGTTGGCCAATTGATCTGCTTTCCCCTATACAAACACTCCATCAAGGTCAGATCCATATAGTTGGCTATGTGCCTTCGTTCTTGTCTTGGTAGTAAGAACTTGATGACAAACTCGAAAAACAACTTGTGCTCTGGCTTCATTTCAATTTTGTAGACTGGCCTGGGTTCAATTTCCCTTTCATTGTCATTGAATAATCTGGTAATATTGATTGCTGAGGCTAACCCATCCAAACTAGGCCATCTTTTCCTATTGTAATCTTCATAGCCCTCAGCAGGAATGTGCAGAATCTCTCCCAGCTCTTTAGCATCAAAGGAGACTTGAATTCCTTTTACTGTGGTAGTGACCCTACCGTCCTTGACCACTGCATTACCCATAAACTCCACCAGTTCAGCTCTAGCCAACCGTCCTTCCATATGAAGGACCACGTTCTTCCACCCCTGAACATCCAGTGTGTCCAGCAGGTATCGCATCCCAGGTTCCTCGAGATCCTTCGACAACTTTTCCTTCAGAATTGTTCTTTTACCAAACAAGGTGATTCTGTCAGTCACCTCATCAACTTCCCCCTCATCTTCTCCACTCCATTCTTTATCATCATTTTTCTCAACGACCTTCACTTTTCTTTCCTTGGACATGGTCCTTCTAACAGTTCTTGTAGGTGTGGCAGAACTGTAGCTGACTTCTTTGAAGAAACCTTAGCCCTTTTTGATTTTGGTGCCTCAACCAAAACAGGAGAAGTCTGGTCCTCATGATGGACCAGGTCCATCGTATCCTCTTCAACAACAACAGTCTCCATAGGCTCTCTTACTTTAGCCTTTCCCTTTGCAGCTCTCTTTTTCTTGCTCTCTAGCAGAGCCTTCTCAAACAGTTCTTCTTCCTCTCTCACAGCACTACGTGTAGCACGCACCTTAGGAACAGGAGCATCAGTATCTACAGAAGATTTCCTCTTCTTAGAAGGAACTGGGTTAGTAGCCTTCTTGGACTTCTGAGTCCTCCTTTTCTTGGGGTTATAGGACTCCCCCAGTTTCCTTAGCCTGTCAGTCAACTTCTCATCCCCAAATGAAACAGGTTCATCTGCTCCTTTCTTCAAGCTTGCTAGACCTGTCGCTGCTTCCTCGACTACACTTCCCCGTAACTCTGTGACATCTTCTCCAACTTTCTCAGGAATGGGACCACAGATAGTCAATGTAGTACCAGCCTCCCCAAATCCCTCTCTCTCAAGAACTTTACCTTTTTCCAATTTTTTTTGCCTACTAGGAACTTCAACATCAACTACCGACCCAACCAGAACAAACTTGTTCTCAACATTAACAGACTCAGAAATTGCATCAAGATTACCTTGTTCAGAATTTGATGAACCAGGTGCTTCATCCTCGTTGGCTGATTTAAAAGATTCACTTGATGATTCAGAATTATTATCCTTTTCATCCTGCAGAATTGCCTCCAAGAATCTTGCACGTGACCCAGAAGCCACTGATTTTCTGTCAAGAACCTTTACACGACGACCACGAGGGGTTGGGTTAGGGTTAGATGTGGGTTCGGGAATAGGAGGGTTTTCATGAATATGAGGGTTTTCAGGGGTTGAGTTTTTTTCTAATGATTGAGAACTGTATACAGATGGATAATTTGAATCTAATTCATAATTCCTCCATCATAATCATGATTTGGTGATGAAGTAAGAAGAAGCAGGTGGTGGTGAAGACATGATTACGAGTGTTGTTAGGAAGAAAAGAAAAGTGATCAGTTTTTGGGTTTGAAGAATAATGGTCTTGGTTCGACAGTTACTTTATGAAGAAAAGAGTAATGATGACCCTTATATAAGATATGGTTATTAATTATACAATGGTCAGAGTATTTATTCAAGTGGGAGTCTAATAGTTGTAGGAGTGTCATTGAGTAGACAGTTAAGAGTTCCCAACCTCTAGGCTAATTGAGTACTGATGGGACTTCTTGGAACGGGTTCATTTAGGATTAGTACTAAGAATTTGAAATGAACCAAATATAGATAGAATCCATCTCATGTGTGACTATAATTAAGTCAATAATTGTATGGAGATGATCACGTACCTTGTCAGTCAGATGAACCAGCAGAGATGAACCAGGTTCATCGTGTTAAAGTCCTTAATTTGCCTCAATTTATAAAGATAGAGAAACATCATTAGCAACCAGGGAATCATATTAATATATGGCAAGAGAGTATGACAGTAAAGTCATAATGTTGAGCAATGATTAGACTGGTTGATTATCGATGTTAGTGTTTCTAGCCAAAAAAATTCATTTTTTTTCAATCAAGTGATTTTAATCATCCCTAATTCAAGACTGTTTCTCTCAAAATGCTCCCTACTCAGTGCTTTAGTAAAGATATCTGCAATTTGTTGATCAGTAGCAAAAAATTCAATTGAGATCATTCATTTTTCATAGTTATCCCTCAGGAGATGGTGCCTAACATCTATGTGCTTAGTTCTCTTATGATGAACCGGGTTCTTCATCATACTAATGGCATTAGTGTTATCACAGAAAATAGGAATGCATCCCACATCTATACCAAAATCCATGAGTTGTTGCTTGATCCATAGCAACTGAGCACAGCAAGAGGCTGCAGCAACATATTCAGCCTCAGCAGTAGGCAAGGCTACTGAATTTTGTTTCTTGGTAGCCCAAGACACAAGGCATAAGCCCAGAAAGTGAGCCATACCTGAAGTACCCTTCCTGTCAACCAGTAAACCTGCATAATCAACATCAGCATATCCTACAAGGTCGAAATTACTACCTTTAGGATACCAAAGGCACAAATCAGTGGTGCCTTTCAAATATCTCAAAATTCTATTCACTGTAGTGAAGTGGGACTCCTTTGGATTTGCTTGAAACCTAGCACATAGTCCCACGTTGAACACAATATCAGGTCTTCTGGCAGTGAGATATAATAGAGACCCAATCATCCCTCTATATAGCTTCTGATCAACCGATGAACTAGGTTCATCCACATCCAATTTTGTAGTTGTGGCTATGGGAGTGTCTATTTCCTTTGAGTCTTCCATTTTAAACTTCTTGAGAAATTCTTTCACATACTTTTGTTGTTGGATCATTGTTCCATTTGAGTTTTTCTTGATTTGCAAGCCTAAGAATAAGTTTAGCTCACCCATCATACTCATCTCAAACTCACTCCCCATAAGCATAGCAAATTCCTTGCTCAATTTTTCAGAAGTTGCCCCAAATATAATATCATCCACGTATATTTGCATAACCAGGAGATCCTTACCCTTTTTCCTTTAAGAACAAGGTACTATCATTTTTGCCTCATTTGTACCCATGTTCTAGCAGGAATTTTGATAATCGTTTGTAACATGCTCTGTGTGCTTGTTTGAGACCATAAAGAGCCTTGTCGAGTTTGTATACGTGGTCAGGTGACTCCTTGCTTTCAAAAACTGGAGGCTGCTTGACAAATACATCTTCCTTCAGATAGTCAATGAGAAAAGCACTCTTAACATCCATCTGATGAAGAGTGAATTTCATTTGTGCAGCAAATGCTATAAGAAGTCTGATTGCCTCCAGTATTGCCACAGGGGCAAAGGTCTCATCATAGTCAATTCCCTCTTCTTGACTATATCCTTGAACCACTAGTCTTGCCTTATTTCTTGTAACAGTTCCATCCTCATCGAGCTTGTTCCTGAAGACCCACTTGGTGTCAATCACTGATCTGTCTAGTGGCCTGGGTACCAAGTGTCATACTTGACTTCTTTCAAACTGATTCAGCTCTTCTTGCATGGCATTTACCTAATCAGCATCTTGTAGGGCTTCCCCAATGTTCTTTGGTTCTATCATGGGTAGAAAGGCATCAAACGCACACAGCTTTTTCAAGGATGATCTTGTTTTGATTCCGGATGTCAAATATGTTATGATGTTCTCAAGAGGGGGAGAACTCTGATATCTGTGTGGTTTGAGTACTAGCTGTTCATTCCTAGACAATTCCATGATGTCTTGTTGTTGTGGAGTAGGATTAGGGCCAGGTTGCATATGTTGAATTCCCCCTGTCATGTTGCTTGGGGTAGTTGAACTTGGTCCATCACCTAGTCCATATTCTATGTTTGCTTCAATGTTTTCACTGCTTCTCACCAGTCCAAGCTCCTCATCTTCTGGTTCTTATCTCTCAGCAAGAGTGTTAGTTTCATCAAAGACAACATGTACACTTTCTTCTACACACATAGTTCTTTTATTATACACTTTATAAGCTTTGCTATGTAATGAATATCCCAATAATACTCCCTCATCACTTTTGGGGTCAAATTTTCCTAGGGAATCTTTACCATTATTATGCACAAAACACTTGCATCCAAAATCCCTAAGGTGGGATATGTTGGGCTTTTTCCCTTTAAGTAATTGATAGGGAGTTTTCTCTACCAGAGGTCTGGTCATGAATCTATTGATTATGTAACAAGCAGTGTTATTACTTCAGCCTAGAAGTTGTGAGGTAGTTTGCTAGATAGAAGCATGGTTCTTGCCATGTCTTCAAGAGTTCTGGTTTTCCTTTCAACAACCTCATTATGTTGTGGGGTTTTAGGAGCAGAAAAGTTATGATTGACACCATGTTCATCATAGAACTCAGCAAACTTAGCATTCTCAAATTCAGTACCATGGTCAGATCTTATTGATGCTAGTTTATGTCCTAATTGATTTTGAGTTTTCTTGACAAATGAGGTGAACATATCAAATGCTTCATCCTTAGATGCCAGGAATAAGGTCCAAGTGAACCTTGAATAATCATCAACTAACACAATCACATATCTCTTACCACCTCTGCTCAGAGTTCTCATAGGACCACACAGATCCATATGGACCAGTTCCAACGTCCTGGTGGTACTGATTATTTTCTTTCTTTTGAAAGAAGACCTTATCTGTTTCCCCCTGGCACATACCTCACAAACTTTGTCTTCCTCGAACTTAATGTTAGGAAGCCCTACCACTAAGTCTTTAGAGACTATTTTGTTTAGCTTATTTAGACTTGCATGACCAAGTCTTTTGTGCCACAGGAGGGGATCACTGTCCAACACACTTTGGCAAGTGAGTTCATTTTCAGACAGTGTGGACAAGTCTATGACATAGATGTTATTCATTCTTTTTCCCTGCAAAACAATCTTGTCAGTAAGCAGGTTAATCACAAAACATTTTGTGGAAGTAAAAGCAACCAGGTTACCTCTGTCACACAGTTGTGATACACTGATCAGGCTATATTTCAAGCCATCTATTAGATACACATGTTCAATGGATCGTGTGTCATCCTTACCTACCTTACCAACCCCAATAATTTCACCTTTCTTTCCATTTCCAAAGGAGACATTTCCTCCTTTGAGACTTTCAAGTGAAAGGAACTGTTCCATGTTCCCAGTCATATGCTTTGAGCAGCCACTATCCAAATACCAAATTTGGTTGCCTCCTCTCACTTGAACCTACAAAAGAATCAGGGGTTAGTTTTAAGAACCCAAACTAGTTTGGGTCCTTTTCTATGAGAGAATGGATGAATCAAATTTTTTCTGGCCCAATTTGGTAGCCATTTTTTCTTTTTGACAAACCTCTCATTTTTTCGACTGGCCTGCTCTTTTGAAGTACACTCATATTTGTAGTGGCCAGTCTTACCACAATGGGTGCAGATTTTATTCTCAGGGAGAGTGAGATACTTGCTTTTGGGATCCCACGTGGGCAATTGACTTCCAAAGCCAATCCCTCTCAGGTTGCTACTATGATTCTCTTGTAGCCATATCAGGGCATCAGAGGATTTATTCCATTTACAAGTTCGATCTAATTCATGTTTGACTTTTCCAAGTTCTTCGTTAAGAGTTCTTATCTGTTCATCCTTGGCATACATCTTATCTTTTAGTTTTCCCACATTTTCTTCTAACATGATATGAGAATAATCAACAACCTTTTTACTGGATCCTAGCTTTAGCTTTAAGTTTTCAGATTTTAGTTCTAGAACCTCAATTTCAAGTGAATGAACCTGGTTCAACAAGACAGTGTTTTTCTTTTCAGATTCACTGACTCTGATTTCCAGGTTCAAGCACTTTGCTTTTATCATTGCACATTCATTAGATAGTTGATCCTTCTCTTTATTTTTTTCCTCAGAATCATCTATGAAAGTAGCAACTCAGAGAGTTTTTCCTTAGATATGAACTTTACTTTATTTTTAAGATGGGAGATACTTACCTCTGGTTCTTCATGTGATTCCTCATCAGATTCTCCAATTTCCATGAGCACCTGATCTTCAGTCTCCCCATCTTCTGATTCCTCATCTGAACTTTCCCCCCAAGCAGCAACCATAGACTTTGTTGTGGTTTTCTTAGGTTGGACCTATTCCTTCTTCCTGTTCCTTCTTTCATATCTCTCATTTTTCCATTCTACTTCCCACTGAGGACAGTTTTTGATGAGATGGTCAGTCTTACCACATTTATAGCATCCCTCGTTGGTTGGCCTTTCTGGAGCTTTTGCTTTGTTGTAGTTTCCTCCTCTAGAGATGCCCTTCTTCCTCATGAGAAAGTTTCTGAATTCTTTGGTGATCATGGCCATCTCATCATCCTCCAGATCTGCTCCCTCAGTGATTCTTAGTGCTAGACTCCTCTCCTTCTTTGGACCATCCATCTTCATTGTCTGCCTTCTGAGTTCATAGGCAGTGAGGTTTCCAATCAGCTCATCCAATCTCAGGGTTGCCATATTTTTGGATTCCTGGATAGCAGTGATTTTGCTTTCCCAGGAAATAGGCAAGACCCTTGTCAGGATCTTCTCAACCCTGTCCTCTTCAAGAATGACTCTTCCAAGAGACTTCAGTTCATTAGTCAAGGTTGTGAACCTTGTGTACATCTCTTGGATAGTCTCTCCTTCTTTCATAGTGAAGTTTTCATACTGATAGTATAGTAGAGTACCTCTTGAACTTTTTACCTGAGATGTTCCTTCATGGGATACTTGCAAGGTATCCCAGATCTCTTTGGCAGTGGTGCAACTTTGGATTCTGATGTACTAGTCTAGACCTAGTCCACACACTAGACATTTTTTGGCCTTTGCATTCTTCTCCCATTTCTTCAGATCCTCAGCAGTGCAGTCAGCTCTAGTCTTTGGTCCATTTATACCTTCAGTCTTCATCATGGTAGCTAGAGGACCATCAGTGACTATGTCCTAGATTTCATAGTCTTTTTCAATCAGGTGGTCCTTCATCCTGTTTTTCCACCAAGAGTAATACTGGCCATTGAAGAGTGGTGGCCTTGCAGTTGATTGACCCTCCTAGTTTCCAGGTGGTGAACTCATCTTGATCTTCTCCAAGGTGTTAGGCTTTCAAAGATAACCTGCTCCGATACCAATTGATGTTTTAGACGTCAATACCACACAAGAAGATAGGTTAATTTGTGTGGTATCCAATTTTTTGACTGTTGTCTCTCTAGAATGGTGTTCCAACTTCTACTGTTGCAGAATATTAAAAGCGATAAAGTAAAAACACAGAGATTTTTACGTGGAAAACACCTAGCTCAAAAGGTGAAAAAAACACGACCTACTTCTCAGTAGGATTTGGTCAAACTCTTCACTAAAACTCTGAGCCAAACTGACTTACAAAATAAACTCTTTTGTAATCCTAGGACTAACTCTAATCCCTTCGTAGTAACTAGCCTCTAGCTAATCTCTACAAGTTTCAAGTTAACTCTAACTTGAACAATGTGTACCTATTATAATTTCTTCTATGAAAGCTGAAAAGATACAATATTAAATTGCCTACTACAACCAACTAGACTCAATGACAAACAAATGGAACTGGTTCTTCTAGCTGGTATGTAGCCTTTGTATCGCATAGTAATTCTGCTTACAAAATCTCTGGGAATTTTGCTTTCAGATCTTGATTCACTTCTACACTTGTGCGTTCTTAATTCAAGCAAGAATACTTCAATTATTTATAGAGTCAGTTGTTGAGTTTGTCGTTCAGTTCTGGTACAACTCTACCTGGAAGAAAGAGTTCGTATTAAACTCAACTTCCTTCCTTCGTTATTGTCCTTGTTGAATTCAACTTATATTCTCTTATCAATTTGCAACCTTTTCACATTAGGAGACACTTTCTTTGTTCATTAATACTTCACAATCGCATTCATCTCCCATGCATATACGATACACGTGCCAACGCGTCAGGTCAAGTATGTGTGCTCTGATGGACCTGGTTCAACTGGTCAGACATTTGTCAATCTTCAAAACTATGCAGTGACTTGGGTCAACACAGGTGCAGAGGTAAGTGCACATAAGGGGCCTCACTTCTGCAGTTAGACCGTGCGCAGGTGCGTTGTCGGTCTCAGGTGTATTGTGGGTCCTAATCTCGTAGATGCGGACCCAGGGGACTTAAGTTAAATCCGTACCTGTAAGGAGTTTTCGTAGGTGCGGAACCGCAGGTGCGATTATAGGCTCGCAAAAGCGAGATTTTTTACAACACATATTCACGTACGTTGGCTCATGCCATAAGTTAATCGACGTAAACATGAGAAGATATTATATTTGAGATGATAAGAATTTAATCCTATTGATCTTAAATGATACAAGAGTGTATAAGAGTGATTAACACGTATTAGAAGTTAAACGAATCAAGGATGTTGTAAATCGTATTTTTGGGTAAACCTAGGGGTGCTTGATATTCTCAATAAATCGTGTTTTAAGTTATTTGAATCATATAATATATGTATCATAGTCTTGAAGTCAAACGAGTTATGAAACAAAAGTCGACAAGAGTTGTCGCAACGTAGGTTCATAGTTTTACTTAAACTTTAGGTAAAATGTTATTAATATTTTATCCAAATCTACTTGGAATTACTGGGTGATCTACCCACCAAATTACATATCTATGAGTCTACTTTCCAACGCAGTAAACCTCTTATCAATACGACATTGGAGTAGAGATATATAGATATTTTTGCAAGACTGCACAAGCTGCTAGGTGACAAGTAGATGGGTCACCTACTTGGTTAAATGATAGCCCAAAAAGAGGCAATTTAGGGTCATCCAAAGAGCCCATTAAAAGGCTTATCTACTGTAATATATCCCTCATTATATTTCACAAATAACCATACCTAAATCCCTGCAAACGTCCTCCCAAAAGTTATCCACAAACCCTAATTGATTTTCCCTCTCTTTCAAGTTCAAATTGGGGGTAAACCCTAGAGTTTGAAGAACCAAGATAAGGGCTGAGTTATCCAGAAATTAAGGTGAGTTTACTACTATCTTTCATCCATTTTTGTGCTCTAACTTCATGGTAATTCATTTTATACTTGTAAGAACTCAGGGGACGGTGGTCGGAAGCCGTGAGTTCGAGTTATTCACTTGTAGCGGACTGTTTTGCGGACTGTTTTGTGTTGCTGTTGGGCTGCGTGTTTTACTAATGTATTGTGGAGTTTTGGAGGAGGAAGGGTGTGTATAAACACCATATAGATGTATGGTTGTGGTCTGGTCATTCGTCGTAACATTTCTGGGTCGTTTGACACGACTACGGTGGTCGTCTTATGTATGAAGTGTAGGTTGTGTGTGGACTGTTTTGGGAGGCTCAATTTGATTATTATTGATGTTGTTTGGGATGTTTGGTGATTTTTTTAACTTGTGTGAAGTCATATATATAGGGGAGGTTCTGTCCGTTTCATCATAAAATAGGTTGTGGTCGATACACAATAGTTATGACGCTTAAATGATAATGATAGTGTCGTTTCTCTTATTGTGGACTAAGGAGTCGTGAAAATTGCATATCTTGAGATTGGGGCAGTATATACAAGGTATGTGAGGCTATCCCTTTCCTTCTTTTGCACGACTCCGATTGTACATAATGCAATGAACGAGCTTCCAAAGATACTCTACTCTTATAAGCTAGCAGTACTTGCATTGGTTCCCTTCTTATGGAACAATTGATGTTGAGGTTGATCCTCTTATTCTTATGCTATCAATGTTGTTGGTACTTCCTGATTCTTATAATATTCTTGATTAAGAGTTAATCCTAACAATGTGTATGGATAATATCGACCTTACGTCACTCCGAAATGTTCAGAACATGATTCCAATGAGTCCTACATGCATTATATATATGTATCTATTTTACTCTACCGAGCCGCACTATAGTCGGCCGGGTATGGCACCTATTGTGCAACCACTGATCAGTTGGGTTTACCGAGTCCTCTTTGAGGCCGGGTATGATATGATGATGATGATGCCCACAGAGGCGGATGTTGATACGATAATGATGATGCCCACAGAGGCGGATGTTTTTAAAAGATTATGTGTATATATGTATCATGCATTTCATGTTACTGTCTCTTTGAAGCACTGAGATGTTACAGGTTGTATCTTCTCTACCTATCTTTACATTATTGTTCATATTTATATAGACCTGCCTTACTTACTTAGTACATTATTCGTACTGACGTCCTTTTTATTTTGGATGCTGCATGTCATGCTGCAGGTCCTGATAGAAAGGTAGACGCAGTTCCCCCACCACAGTACGCTTTCCAATTCAGCAGTTATAGGCGAGATCCCTTCTCTGGACTTGCCGTGGTCTTGGTATGCATTTTTGGTTATAGATATTATGGGTATGTCGGGGCCCTGTTCCAACTATGTTGCATTACTTATGCTCCTTTAGAGGCTCATAGACAGGTGTCGGCTTATGTATAGTTTGGTATGCCTTGTCGGATGATTTTTGTTGTATAGTCTTTCATGGAAGCGTGGTAGCTCCTAACTTATATGTAGTTACTTGGCAGTCTTGTTATCTCATGTTATCCATGTTCATTCCATTATCTATCATTGTTTGGTATTCGTAATCCATATCTACCACTTATATTGATCTCGTCGGCCCTTAAAGATAATAAAAAGATTAGATAAAATGTACATTGGTGCTCGGCACGGGTACTAGTCATGATCCTCCAGTTTCGGTCGTGAAAAACATGGTATCAGAGCAAGTATATCCTAGGGGTTGTCTATGAGCCGTGTCTAGTAGAGTCTTGATTATTGATGTGTAGCGCGCCACATTTATAATCAGAAGACTACGTGACATCTAGGGTTGTTACCTTCTTCCAAAATCTAGATCGTGCGTAGAGTTGAGTCCTTAGTGTTGTATCTAATATTAACATTGTTTTCTTTCAGCGATGCCTTTGACTAGGAAGCAATTGATTAGTAGACGACTTGATATAGCTGCGGGAGAGGGTACCAGTCAGGTGCCTCAAGCCAGAGTAGGCCAAAGTGAGGCTCAGAGTGAGATGTCGTCTCATACCTCATCTACTCCGTCTCATCCAGAGGATATTAGGCGGAACCCAGCACCACTAGTTCCTCCGTCTGGCCCTACAGAGCAGGATATGCAGAGTGCGGTGCAGTTGTTGACTAGCTTGGTAGCTGCTCAGGCTCAGAGGCAGAATACCGGTCCTGTTGATAAACTGGATAGTACGAGAGTTCGTGATTTTATTAATCTAGACCCTCCAGTGTTTACCGGATCAGATCCCAAGGAGGACCCACAGGCTTTTATTGACCAGGTTCATCGTACACCACGGGTTATGCATGCTATAGATACAGAGGCAGTAGAGTTGGATTCATATCGGTTACGGGATTTAGCGGTTTTCTGGTATGATAGTTGGGAGAGATCCAGGGGTCTGAATGCCCCTCCAGCTGTGTGGAAGGAATTTTCTGAGGCCTTTCTTCGTCACTATTTTCCCGTTGAGATACGACGAGCTAGAGCTGATAAGTTCTTGAACCTTAGACAAGGTAATATGAGTGTGCGATAGTATGGCATGCAGTTTGATTCTTTAGCAAGGTATGCTCCTTATATAGTGGCCGAGATGAGTGATAGGGTGCATATGTTTGTGAACGGGTTGGGACCACATCTGATAAATGAGTGCACGACAGCCTCCTTGGTGGAGGGCATGGATATTTCCCATATTCAGGCTTATGCTCAGACCCTAGAGGATCGTAAGCGCCAGCAAAGGGTAGATAGGGAGCAGGATAGGGGCCAGCATAAGAGGGCGAGGTTTGTAGGGTATTCTCATGACTTCAAAGGTAGTGTTAGGACCCAATTTTCGAGGAGTTCGGCGCCACCTGTAGCTAGTGCTCCTCCACAGTTTCAGAGGCCTCGGTATGATTGATTTACCTATTCTGATCCAGGTCAGAGTTCGCGGGCATCAGGCTCGCAATATCATATGGATAATAGTCAAACGAGACTCCCAACACCCCGTTGTGATCAGTGTGGCAAGGCCCACTTTGGACTATGCCGTCGAGGTTTTGATGCATGGTACTCTTGCGAACAGCCTGGCCATATGAAGCGGGATTGTCCTAATAGAGAAGGTGGTGGTATGGCTCAGCCAACCGGATCTGTGTCAGTTCTTCCTCATCAGTTCGATCTACAGCACGGGGTTTTCAGTAGTCGACAGGTCGTGGTAGAGGTAGAGGTGCAGTGCCGAGTTCGAGTGGTGCTCAAAATCAAACCTACGGTCTAGTAGGTCGACAGGATCTCGAGTCGTCTTAGGATATTGTTACAGGTATATTGTCTGTGTTTTCTTACGATGTATATGCGTTGATTGATCCGGGATCTACATTATCATATGTTACACCTTTTGTGGCTAATAAGTTTCACGTTGAACCTGAATTGATAAGTAAACCACTTGCGGTATCTACTCCGATAGGAGATTCTGTGATTGCTAGAAGGGTATATAAAGGTTGTACAGTGATGATTTGTAGTCGTCAAACCTCGGCGAATTTATTTGAATTAGAAATGGTTGATTTTGACGTGATAACGGGAATGGACTGGTTGGCCTCATGCTATGCAAATGTTGATTTTCGTACCAAGATGGTTAGGTTTCAATTTCCTAATAAACCCGTCATCGAATGGAAAGGGAACATTGCTACGCCGAAAGGTAGGTTTATTTCCTTTATTAAGGCAAGGAAGATGATCTCAAAAGGGTACATTTATCATCTCGTTCGCGTTAGGGATGTGGAGACAAAGCCGCCTACTCTACAATCAATCCCCGTGGTCAATGAATTTCCAGATGTTTTCCCAGATGAACTTCCAGGCCTTCCACCTGAAAGGGAGATTGAGTTTAGCATTGATGTATTTCCTGACACTCAACCCATATCTATTCCTCCATATAGGATGGCCCCGGCAGAGTTGCGCGAGTTGAAGGCGCAGTTGAAGGACTTGCTGGATAAGGGCTTTATTAGGCCTAGCACTTCACCTTGGGGTGCGCCAGTCCTGTTCGTGCGGAAGAAAGACGGGTCATTACGGATGTGTATCGACTATCGACAGTTGAATAAGTTTACTATAAAGAACAAGTATCCACTTCCAAGGACTGACGACCTGTTTGACCAACTCCAGGGTGCCAAGTATTTTTCCAAGATTAACTTATGTTCAGGGTATCATCAGGTGAGGGTTAAGGAGAAGGATATTCCAAAGACGGCCTTACGGACAAGATATGGGAACTTGAGTTCTTGGTGATGTCATTTGGGCTAACAAATGCCCCAGCAGCTTTTATGGATCTCATGAATAATGTATTCAGGCCCTATCTTGATGTGTTCGTGATCGTATTCATTGATGACATTTTGGTGTATTCTCGTTCGGAGGCAGAACATGCGAGCCATTTGCGGATAGTATTACAGACGCTTCAGGATCGTAAGTTATATGCTAAGCTCTCCTAATGTGAATTTTGGCTGAACTCAGTAGCATTCCTTGGCCATGTGATATCTGACGAGGCTATTAGTGTCGACACTCAAAAGATCGATGCAGTATAGAATTGGCCCAGACCTACAACACCATCAGAAGTTCACAGCTTCCTGGGGCTAGCAGGATATTATAGGCGATTTGTAGAAGGGTTTTCCTCTATATCATCACCATTGACTAGGTTAACACAGAAAGCTACTAAGTTCCAGTGGTCTGACGCTTGTGAACGAAGTTTTCAGGAGTTAAAGAATCGATTGACATCTGCGCCAGTGCTCACTCTCCCAGAAGGAACAGAAGGTTATGTGGTATATTGTGATGCCTCAGGTATAGGTTTGGGGTGCGTATTGATGCAACATGGGAAGGTGATTGCTTATGCATCATGACAATTGAAGAAGCATGAAAAGAATTACCCGACCCATGATTTGGAATTGGCTGCAGTAATATATTCTTTAAAGATATGGTGGCACTACTTATACGGCGTCCATGTTGACATCTACACAAATCGCAAGAGTTTACAATACATATTCAAGCAGAAGGAGTTGAATTTGAGGTAGCGTAGGTGGCTTGAATTACTAAAAGATTACGATGTCGAAATATTGTACCATCCCGGTAAAGCCAATATTGTGGCAGACGCTCTCAGTCGTAAGTCAATGGGAAGCTTAGTACACACTGAGGCAAGTAAATAGGAGTTGTCTAATGAGATTCATCAGCTAGCGAATATGAGAATTAGATTGTTAGACTCTGATGAAGGAGGGGTTACTATACAGATAAATCAGAATCATCTTTGGTAGCCGAGGTAAAAGCACGGCAATATGAAGATCCTACCTTAGTACGATTGAGAGAGAGCATTCAACATTGTAAAATTACGGCTTTTGAGATCGGAGTAGATGGGGCACTGAGATACCAAGGCCAGTTATGTGTTCCTGATATGGCAGGGTTGAGAGAGAAGATTATGATTGAGATTCATCAATCCCGATATTACATCCATCCCGGCTCGACAAAGATGTATCATGATGTTAAGGAGCAGTATTGGTGGGATAACATGAAGAAATCTATTGCAGAATTTGTAGCCTAGTGTCCTAATTGTCAACAAGTAAAAAACGAACATCAAAAACCCAGTGGATTGCTTCAGAATATAGAGATTCCGACCTGGAAATGGGAGGTGATTAATATGGACTTCATTATTGGATTGCCTCGCTCTTATCATAAGTTTGACTCCATATGGTGATAGTTGATCGACTTACAAAATATGCCCATTTTCTGCCAATTAAAAAAACTTACACAGCTGAAGATTATGCAAAGTTGTATATCAAGGAGATTGTTAGGCTTCATGGTGTACCGATTTCTATTATATCAGGCCGAGGAGCGCAATTTGTGGCTAACTTTTGGAGGTCTTTTCAGAAGGGTTTAGGCACACAAGTGAATCTCAACACTGTATTCCATCCACAGACTGACGGACAAGCTGAACATACCATTCAAACACTTGAAGATATGCTACGAGCATGTGTTCTAGATTTCAAGGGGAACTAGGATGACCATCTTCCACTTATAGAATTTGCCTACAATAATAGCTATCATTCCAGTATTAAAATGGCCCTGTATGAGGCTATGGGAGGAGATGCAGATCACCACTTGGATGGTTCAAATTCAGTGAAACAGAACTATATGGGCCAGATTTGATTCACCAAGCCATTGAGAAGGTGAAACTGATACAAGAGCGGCTAAGGACGGCACAAAGCAGGAAAAAGTCTTATTCTGATGTCCGATGACGTGATTTGGAGTTCGAGGTTGGTGATTGGGTTTTCCTGAGGATCTTGCCAATGAAGGGTGTTATGCGTTTTGGGAAGAAGGGTAAGCTGAGTCCACGGTATATCGGTCCGTACAAAATTCTCTGACGAATTGGACAGGTTGCTTATGAGTTAGAATTGCCATCCGAATTGGAATTTTTCCACCCAGTATTCCATGTATCTATGTTAAGAAAATGTATTGGAGACCCTTCTCAATTCGTCCCTATCAAAGATGTACAAGTTACAGAGGATCTATCATATGAAGAAGTGCCAGTAGCTATATTAGATCGACAAGTCTGCAAGCTAAGAACAAAGGATGTAGCTTCCGTCAAAGTATTGTGGAGGAACAAGAACAGGGAAGAAATTACTTGGGAAGCAGAAGAGCAGATGAAGTCTAAATACCCTTACTTGTTCCAGATTCAAGATAACAAGGATGTCGAGGGGACGCAGGACGCATTAGAAGGTGAAACAGCTCTATGAGGTAAGCAATAGCTTGAGATTACTCTTCCTTAATACACAATGGTGATATGCAGATAGTGTACATATCCATAATGCTTTACGTAGCCTTGAATGGCAATATGTTGGGTTTAACTTCTTGTAAGTTTGTCTAGTATCCATTTTATAGGGGGGAAATGGGCCAGAAATTTCCGTTGGATTCCACGATGAGTTAGGCTCCCCCTAAACACTTACATTCGAGGACGAATGCTCCTAAAGGGGGAGGGTGTTACAACCCACATTCACGTACGTTGGCTCATGCCATAAGTTAATCGACGTAAAAATGAGAAGAGATTATATTTGAGATGATAAGAAGTTAATCCTATTGATCTTAAATGATACAAGAGTGTATAAGAGTGATTAACACGTATTAGAAGTTAAACGAATCAAGGATGTTGTAACTCGTATCTTTGGGTAAACCTAGGGGTGCTTGATATTCTCAAGAAGTCGTGTTTTAAGGTATTTTAATCATATAATATCCATATCATAGTCTTTAAGTCAAACGATTTATGAAACAAAAGTCGACAAGAGTTGTCGCAACGTAGGTTCATAGTTTTACTTAAACTTTAGGTCAAATGTTATTAAGCTTTTCTCCCAATATACTTGGAATTACAGGGTGATCTACACACAAAATTGAATATCTATGAGTCTAGTTTTCAATGCACTAAACCGCTTATCAATAAGACATTGGAATAGAGAGATATAGAAATATTTGCGAGACTGCACAAGCTGCTAGGTGACAAGTAGGTGGGTCACCTACTTGGTTAAATGATAGCCCAAAAAGATGCAATTTAGGGTCATCCAAAGAGCCCATTAAAAGGCTTATGTACTGAAATATATTCCTCATTATATTTCACAAATAACCATACCTAAACCCCTGCAAACTTCCTCCCAAAAGTTATCCACAAACCCTAATTGATTTTCCCTCTCTTTAAAATTCAAATTGGGGGTAAACCCTAGAGTTTGAAGAACCAAGATAAGGGCTGAGTTATTCAGCAAGTAAGGTGATTTTAATGCTCTATTTCATCCATTTTTTGTGCTGTAAATTCATGGTAATTCTTTTTATACTTGTAAGAACTCACGGGACGGTGATCGGAAGCCGTGAGTTTGAGTTATTCACTTGTAGCGGACTGTTTTGTGTTGCTGTTGGGCTGCGTGTTTTACTAATGTATTGTGGAGTTTTGGAGGAGGAAGGGTTTGGAGAAACACCATATAGATTTAGGGTTTTGGTCTGGTCATTCGTCGTAACATTTTCGGGTCGTTTGACACGACTACGGTGGTCGTATTATGTATGAAGTTTAGGTTGTGTGTGGACTATTTTGGGAGGCTCAATTTGATTATTATTGATGTTGTTTGGGATTTTTGGTGATTGTTTTGACTTGTGTTAATTCATATATATAGGGGAGATTCTGTCTGTTTCATCATAAAATAGGTTGTGATCGATACACAATAGTTATGACGCTTAAATGATAATGATAGTGTCGTTTCTCTTATTGTAGAATAAGGAGTCGTGAAAATTGCATCTCTTGAGATTGGGGAAGTATACACAAGGTATGTGAGTCTATCCCTTTCCTTATTTTGCACGACTCCGATTGTACATAAAGCAATGAACGAGCTTCCAAGGATACTCTACTCTTAGAAGCTAGCAGTACTTGCATTGTTTCCCTTCTTATGGAACAATTGATGTTGAGGTTGCTCCTCTTATTCTTATGTTATCAATTTTGTTGGTACTTCCTGATTGTTATAATATTCTTGATGAAGATTTAATCCTAATAATGTGTACGGAGAATATCGACCTTTACGTCACTCCGAAATGTTCAAAACATGATTCCAATGAGTCCTACATGCATTAATATATGTATCTATTTTACTCTACCGAGCCGCACTATAGTTGGCTGGGTATGGCACCTATTGTGCAACCACTGATCAGTTGGTTTTACCGAGTCCTCTTTGAGGTCGGGTATGATATGATGATGATGATGCCCACAGAGGCGGATGTTTTTAAAAGATTATGTGTATATATGTATCATGCATTTCATGTTACTGTCTCTTAGAAGCACTGAGATGTTACAGGTTGTATATTCTCTACCTCTCTTTACATTATTATTCATATTTATATTGACCTTCCTTACATACTCAGTACATTATTCATACTGACGTCCTTTTTTTTTATGGACGCTGCATGTCGTGTTGCAGGTCCTAATAGGTAGATAGATGCAGTTCCTCCACCACAGTAGGCTTTCCAGTTCAGCATTTATAGGCGAGATCCCTTCTCCAGACTTGCCGTGGTCTTGGTATACATTTTTGGTTATAGATATTATGGGTATGTCGGGGACCTGTTCCGACTATGTTGCATTAATTATGCTCCTTTAGAGGCTCATAGACAGGTGTTGGCTTATGTATAGTTTGGTATGCCTTGTCGAATGATTTTTGTTCTATAGTCTTTCATGGAAGCGTGCTAGCTCCTAACTTATATGTAGTTACTTGGCAGTCTTGTTATCTCATGTTATCCATGTTCATTCCATTATCTATCAGTGTTTGGTATTCATAACCCATATCTACCACTTATATTGATCTCGTCGGCCCTTAAAGATAATAAGAAGATTAGATAAAATGTACGTTGGTGCTCGGCAAGTATGGCCCGGGTACTAATCATGATCCTGCAGTTTGGGTCGTGACAAGATTGCTGGGCAGAAGGGCAGAAAATGAGAATTTCGAGGGTTTGATTCCCATTTCAATTTTGGGACTTTGAGAGCTCGGTGTTAGGAGATTTTCAAGATTTCTTCAAGGCAATTGTTGGGGTAAGTGATTCTTACCCGGATTGGACTATATTTCAGGAATCTATTGCTATTTTCATCATCTAATTAGGGATTTGAGTTGGAAATTTGGGGTGAAATGGTAGAAACTTCATAGACAAAAATTTTGAGTTTTGAAAGGCGATTTGAGGTCGGATTCGAGTAGTTCTTGTATGGTTGGACTCATGAGTGAATGGGTGTTCATATTTTGTGACTTTTACCCAATTCCAAAACGTGGGCTCGGGGAAGCTTTTTGGGTCGATTTCTTAATTCTTGCTTTAGCTTAGATTTCATTAATTAGATTAGTTTCTTATTGATATATTTATGGTATGTAATTGATTTGTCTAGATTTGGGCCATTCAGAGTTAGATATTCGTGGGAAAAGCATTGTTACCAATTGATTGAGCTTGGTTCGAGGTAAGTGGCTTTCCTAACCTTATGTGGGGGAAATCCCCTTAGGTATTGCTACTGATAGGATATGTGAGCCCCGTGTACGCGAGGTGACAAATGCGTACACGGGTTATTTGTTGCAAAACCTGATTTTACTGAGTAATTTCATGTTTTCATCTTAGTTGAGTATACTAGCATGTGTAGTTGTCTTGTTAGCCTAGAATAGCATTCCTACGTGTCTTAATTGCTTAACTGAACTCTTTGTAGCATGCTTAGTGAATTCCTTCTTCTTTTCTTGACTTGTACTTAGTCTAAACTGTATATTCTCTTGATGTATCAGTTATCTTCATTTGCTTGAGCTGTGTATTTACTTTAGGACTACGAGACAGTATCCTGGGAGTTCCCCCCTGCATATTTACTTTTGAGACTATGAGGCGGTACCTCGGGAGTTCTCCCTGTACATTTACTTTTGAGACTACGAGGCGGTACCTCGAGAGTTCTCCCTGCATATTTATTTTGGGACTACGAGACGGTATCTCGGGAGATCCCTACTGTTTACTCTATGTATTGAACTATTATTTGTTGCGTTTCCTGTTGCTTAATTCTAGTCTATTATTACACTGTATAATTCCTGCCTCATTTATTATGCTCTTCCCGCTCGTACAAAGATAGTTGCTTCCGATTTTGTCATTACAAGTATTTTTTGGTTTGTCATAGAGATACGTCGGTATTATTTGACTCAGGCTCTAAATATTCCTATGTGTCCTCTTATTTTTCCCCGTATTTAGGCATATCTCGGGATTCCTTGAGTTCCCCTATTTATGTGTCTATTCTTGTGGGAGATTCTCTTGTTGTGGACCGTTATTAGTCGGCCACCTATTGTTGCTACGGAGATTTCGAGGTACATCTGCCGCGTCCGCAGACCTAGGAGTCCCCCTCTATCACTTTGTGTAGTTCTTCTTCTACTACTTCTAAACACTGTGTATGGAACAGATAGTAAATTCTTAGAAACTTGTTCCGGGTTGGAAAAATTCTGTTTGTATTTATCGAGAGTTCTTATTGTATATGTCGAGCGGCATTTCTATCAATTATTTCATTATTGTTGTTGTTAGTGTTTTTGATTTATGTTTTGATTTTCATTGTTATTTCCGCATTCTTAGGCTTACCTAGTCTTAGAGACTAGGTGTCGTCACGACCTCTCACGGAGGAAAGGTTGGGTCGTGACACTCCGGTAGCACGGTTAGAATCAATTCGTATCTTATTAGCATATGCTTCTTTTAATGGTTTTAAACTGTTTCACAGTTTTGAAAACTCACATTTTCCTTATCATGTGTTTAAGTTGACTAAGGTTCACTAAGGGCTAAAACAAGCACCTAGAGTAAGGTATGAAAGACTAAGCTCATTTTTGGTTAGTCATGGATTTTCGAGGGGTAAGATTGACACTACTCTTTTTATCAAAAGATCATCTTCTGCAAATCTCATTATTCAAATTTATGTTGATATTATATTCGGAAGTGCTATCCCTGTTTTATGCAAAAGGTTTTCACATTACATGCAAAGTGAGTTTGAAATGAGCATGATGGCAGAATTAACTTTCTTCCGTGGAATCCAAATTCATCAATCAGATGAAGGGATCTTTATTTGTCAGACAAAGTACACAAAGGATCTAATACAAAAATTCAGAATGGACAATGCCTAGGCAATTGGGGCTCCCATGAGTCCAGCTACATCTCTTGACAAAGATGAAGAAGGAAAATCAGTAGATGAATCAAAATATCATGGAATTATTGGATCTCTACTCTATTTAACTGCTAATATTCCTGGCATAATGTTTAATGTATGCAGATGTGTCAGGTTCCAAGCAGCTCCAAAGGAGTTACATTTAACTGTCGTGAAGCAAATTATTTGATACCTTATTGAAACTACTTCACATGGATTATGGTATCCACTCCTTAACAATTTTAAGCTTGAAGGTTTTTAAGATGTAGACCTTGTCGGTGATAAAATGACAGGAAAAATACAAGTGGAACTTGTCAATTGCTTGGCAAATCACTTATTTCCTGGAACAGTAGGAAACAGAGATCAGTTGCACTGTCTACAACTGAAGCTGAATACATTGCCATTAGGAAATGTTGTGCTCAACTACTTTGGATGACTCATCAATTAATTGATTATGATCTTTCGTTTAAGCCTGTTAAAATTTTCTGTGATAATTCCAGTGCAATATGTCTTTTAAAAAATCATGAGCATCATTCTAGAACAAAGCATATAGATATCAAGCATCATTTCATTAGAGACCATGTTCTTAAGGGCGACATTGAATTATTTTTTTAACATGGAAAATCAATTAGTTGATATTTTCGCTAAGCCTCTTCTAGAGGATAGGTTTAAAATCCTTAGGGATTTACTTGGCATTATTACATTTTCCAAATAAGGATTTAATTTCTATTTTACTTGAAATATTGCGTGTCAAAATTACTTTTGGTAAAAATCTTCTATTACTATGTTACTTTATTATTACTGCATGTTGCATTAATTATGTGCCTCCTTTTTTAGCCCTTCTTTTCGCCTTTTTAGTTTACCGAGATGGAAACTAAATCAACCAGTCACTTCTCTTGCCTTTCTCTGCCCTATCAGTCATGTCGATTCAGTCACGCCGCTTCACCCTTATCTCAACCTCTATAATTTCGCCTCTCCTCTGAAGTTCCTTGTATACTCCCTTCAATCATCCTCTCCAGTGGCTAAAGCCTCAAAAAATCCTTATGTTTCCACTCGCAAAAGCACCCGATCTAAAGCAAAAACCCTTTCTCAACCATCAGAACTAGTCACTATTGGCTCTGACCACTCGAAGGGTTTCTCGTCTTCTCAATAAATCATCTTTGATAATGCTCGAGCAGAAAAGGAACTAGGGAAGCGACTCATGGAAGAAGGACTCAGCAACATACACTCTAAAGAAGGTGAAGATCGACCTGGACAGTGCACTGGTGTCCGAACTAAACTATTGGGATTCTCCCAATAGATTTAAGTCCGTCTGTTTCAAAGGTAAGACAATTTCTCATGGAAGGATCATCAACATAGAAGAAATGGAAGCCCTAAATTGCAAGGTAAAAGACCTCTTCACGTTTCAAGGTTGGGAAAATTTCTTTCCCTAACTCCTCCAAAGGTCTATGAAGAATTAGTTCGCATGTTATATGCAATCTTCATTCCCAGAAATATGATAAAATTGAGTCACTCGTGCTAGGTCAGCGTATTATTCTCGACTTTTCTACTTTTGATACCCTTTTAAGTGTAAAAGTTCTGGTTATTCTGCTTTGTTTAAGAACTCTTGGCCTGATGATTTTGAAGTGTCATTTAAACAAGCCAAAGAATGTCTTGTTGATTCCCTGTTTGATCCGTTTCCAAACCAATTAGGACCCAGTGACATCAATTTCAAAACCAGTATTCTTGACCACATTGTTGCCACCACTATTCTTCCCAAAACTGGTGCGTAACTGTCTTCTTACCAAGCACAAGGTGAAAATGTCCCCTATTAAAATTCACCCTCCTCTTGCACTTTCAGTACGAAGATGTTACGAACACCCAATAAAAATTTTAGCCCGATCCAATGGTTAACGAATCAAAAAACGTGATTTGAAGTTGGCTGGTCGGAACAAAATCTGCAGCAAAATAAATACTTTTTCTTCTCTCTTCTCTCTTGATGAAAGCTCTGTTAAAAACCAATATTATGTACTAAAGTCTTTCAAAGAATTATACCAATGAGCATAGAATAATTCTCCAAGGTTTTCCTATTTACAGATAATAAATGGTGCTTTCTCTTAAAGCCAAAACCAACTCTAAATAGGAATAAAAACCGAATCTAATTCCAAATGGTAATTGAAACCAAAAGAGAATAAGATTAGACCATTGGGACTTTGGCTAGAAAACATGGGCATGGGCCCAATAAACTCCCCCTCCATCCAAGGGGCCAAATATCTCTTTAAGTAGAGGAACTATTTACAGGCATTATGCCTGCCAATTTTCTGCAAAACGCATGCTTATCTGCATGCTTAATTACGAAATCCTCATGCTGCTACATAGAAATCTCCTC
This sequence comes from Nicotiana paniculata, assembly GCA_005239505.1. NCBI lineage: Eukaryota > Viridiplantae > Streptophyta > Magnoliopsida > Solanales > Solanaceae > Nicotiana > Nicotiana paniculata. The sequence continues at coordinate 18,578 of ML367456.1, read as the reverse complement.
ATCTAAATCACCATGAATAAAAAGAAATCTTTACATCCATATGCTAAACCTCTAAATCTAGACTCGCGGCTAAGCCTAGAACCACACGAATAGAAGGCATCTTCGCAACATGGGAGAAAATTTCTTCAATGTCAACTCTTTTCTTCTGGCCAAAACCTTTAACAATTAACCTCGCCCTGTACCTAGGCGTAGAGGTATGGTTATCTTGATATATTCTAAATATACATTGCGTTGATAAAGCTCACTTACCTTTCGGCAATTTCACTAACTCATATGTGTCATTCTCATAAGTAACTTCATCTCAGCTTTCATGGCTTCTATCCACTAATGTTTGTGAGTATCTTTCATGGCTTCATCATAATTCTCAGGTTCTCTCATGTCAATCAAAAGTACATACTCATCAGGAGGATAGCGCATGGATATTTTCTTCCCCTTTGTAGATCTTCCAATAGAGGTTTCAGGAGCATTCTGAGTAGTTACCTTAGCAGGAATTGGTTGCTGATCAACCACAACTTCATCAACTGGAGCATTCATAACATCCACTTGAATTAATTCCTAACTATTACATACATATACCTTATTCTTTTTGAATCCCTGTCCTTCTGTAATGGCACCAGGGCAAAGAAAAAAGTCAGCAATGGAAAGTACCAGGAATGAAGAAATTTGTAGGTGTGTTGGAGAAGCAGTCGAATGGATCGGCGTGAAGAAAAGGAGAGCGAAGAAGGTTTCATAAATTAAGAGGCAACGAATACATGTGACTATTTGGACTCTTTGTAGATATGTGAGAAAGAAGGTGAAGGGATGCCGCTTTTCTGTTTTGTAGATAATAATTTAGTGTATCGCATAAATAAATGAAAAAAATAGTAAAACTGTCAAAAAAGGATAAATATGATCCTTGGACAAAGAGATATGCTACATCAGCTTCTCTAGGCCCTCATATATATATATATATATATATATATATATATATATATTCAATTTAATTAAATATCACTCCAATTATTACTTTCCCATTATTTCGGGCATTTACATATTTCCTCAAATTCATGCCTAATTAAGCTTCTGTTTTCTCAAAAACAACCACTTCAAATTAACGCAATACAAGGTACTTTTAGTTAGCACAAGGGCAAACTCATAGATGACCCCCTAAAAGAATTGAACGAGAAAACGGGAATCTTATAGCAACTATTTAAAGTGATCATGGAGGGGAATTTGAAACTAGAACTTTTGAAGATTTCTGCAACAGTCAAGGATACACTCATAATTTCTCAACACCTAGGTCACCATAGAAAAATGGAGTGGTTGAACGTAAGAATAATATATGGCAAGAACCATGATACTAGAACATTCTCTCCCAAATAATTTCTGGGCAGAAGCAGTTAGCACATCTTGTCACATTCTCAACATGTGTTTAATGTTACCTACTCTGATGAATACTTCATATGAATTAAGGAAAGGTAAGAAACCCAATATTGGACACTTTCATTCTTTTGGAAGCAAATGTTTGGTCCACAATAATGGCAAGGACAATCTTGGTAAGTTTGACCCAAGGAGTGATGAAGGTATATTTCTCGGCTACTCGAATAAAAGTAGATCTTTTAGAATCTGTAATAGGCATACATTATGCATAGAGGAATCAGTTCATGTTATTTTTTATGATAATAACTCTATGGACGAGAAAAGAGATTTTGCAGGTGATGAAGAGATCAGCCAAAGATCAGAATAGAAGACTTCAAAAAAGAATGTTGACAATACGACTGAAACCCCTTAGTCGACTAATAAGGAAATCAGTGAGCATGATCAACCTCAGAATGAGTCGACTAATCAACGTGCTGAAGTAGTACCAAATGAGTGGAGAAGCGAACCATAATATCCTCAAAAGTTCATCATTGAAAATCCAACTAATGGAATGAAAACAAGAGGAGCTTTAAAGAAAAAGGTCAAAATCGCACTCATATCTCAAATAGAGCCAAAGAAAGTTAACGAAGCCTTGAAAGACTCAAGTTGGGTACAGGCTATGCAAGAAGAACTTGATCAGTTTGATAAAAATCAAGTTTGGACATTGTGCCCAAACCAGCAAATGCAGCAATCATAGAAACCAAATGGGAATTCAGAAACTAACTGAATGAAGAAGGTAAAGTTATCCAAAATAAAGCAAGGCTAGCCGCTCAGGGTTACTCTCAATAGGATGGAGTCGACTATGATGAAATCATTGCTCCGGTATCACGGTTAGAATCAATTCGTATCTTATTAGCATATGCTTCTTTTAATGGTTTTAAACTATTTCAAATGAATGTTAAAAGTGAGTTTTTAAATGGCTTAATTGATGAGGAGGTTTATGTTAAACAACCTCCTGGTTTTGAAAACTCACGGTTTCTTTATCATGTGTTGAAGTTGACTAAGGCTCTCTATGGGCTAAAACAAGCACCTAGAATAAGGTATGAAAGACTAAGCTCATTTTTGGTTAGTCATGTATTTTCGAGAGGTAAGATTGACACTACTCTTTTTATCAAAAGATCATCTTCTGGAAATCTCATTATTCAAATTTATGTTGATGATATTATATTTGGAAGTGCTAACCCTGTTTTATGTAAGAAGTTTTCACATCCCATTAAAAGTGAGTTTGAAATGAGCAAGATGGGAGAATTAACTTTATTCCGTGAACTCCAAATTCGTCAATCAGATGAAGGGATCTTTATTTGTCACACAAAGTACACAAAGGAGCTAATACAAAAATTCGGAATGGACAATGCCAAGTAAATTGGGGCTCCAATGAGTCCAACTACATCTCTTGACAAATATGAAGAAGGAAAATCAGTAGATGAATCAAAATATCATGGAATTATTGGATCTCTATTCTATTTAACTAATAGTCGTCCTGACATAATGTTTAGTGTATGCAGATGTACCATGTTCCAAGCAGCTCCAAAGGAGTTACATTTAGCTGTCGTGAAGCGAATTACTAGATACCTTATTAGAACTATTTCACATGGATTATGGTATCCACGCCTTAACAATTTTAAGTTTGAAGGTTTTTCAGATGCAGACCTTGTCGGTGATAGAAATGACAGGAAAAATACAAGTGGAAATTGCTTGGCAAATCACTTATTTCCTGGAACAGTAGGAAACAGGGATCAGTTGCACTATCTACAACTGAAGCTGAATACATTGCCATTGGGAAATGTTGTGCTCAACTACATTGGATGACTCATCAATTAACTTATTATGATTTTTCATTTAAGCCTGTTAAAATTTTCTATGATAATTCCAGCGCGATATGGTTTTCAAAAAATCATGTGCATCATTCTAGAGCAAAGCATATAGATATCAAGCATCATTTCATTAGAGACAATGTTCTTAAGGGCGAGATTGAATTATTTTTTGAACATGGAAAAGAATTAGTTGATATTTTCACTAAGCCTCTTCTAGAGGATAGGTTTAAAATCCTTAGGGATTTACTTGGTATTATTACATTTTCCGAACAAGGCTTTAATTTCTGTTTTACTTGAAAGATTGCGTGTCAAAATTACTTTTCGTAAAAATCTTTTGTCATTGTGTTACTTTATTATTACCGCATGTTGCTTTAATTATGCGCCTCCTTTTTTAGCCCTTCTTTTTGCCTTTTTGGTTTACCGAGATGAAAAGTAAATCAATCAGTCACTTCTCTTGCCTTTCTCTATCCCGTCAGCCATGTTGATTCAGTCACGTCGCTTCACCCTTCTCTCAACCTCTATAATTCCGCCTCTCCCTTGAATTTCCCTGCATACTCCCTTCAATCACCCTCTCCAATGGCTAAAGCCTCAAAAAATCCTTATGTTTCCACTCGCAAAAGCACCCGGTCTAAAGCAAAAACCTCTTCTCAACCATCAGAACCAGTCACTATTGGATCTGATCACTCGGAGGGTTTCTCGTTTTCTCAAGAAATTACCTTTGATAATGCTCGAGCAGAAAAGGAACTAGGGAAGCGACCCACTGGAAGAAGGAGCAACAGTGTACACTCCGAAGAAGCTGAAGATCGACCTGGACAGTGCACTGGTGTCCGAACTAAACTATTGGGATTCTCCCAATATATTTAAGTTCATCTCCTTCAAAGGTAAGACAATCGCTCATGGGAGGATCATCAACTTAGAAGAAATGGAAGCCCTAAATTTCAAGGCAAAAGACTTCTACACTTTTCAAGGTTGGGAAAATATATTTTCCCTAACTCCTCCAAAGGTCTATGAAGACTTAGTTCGCATGTTATATGCAATATTCATTCCCAGAAATATGATAAAATTGGGTCACTCATGCTAGGTCAGCGTATTATTCTCGACTGTTCTACTTTTGATACCCTTTTTAAGTGTAAAAGTTCTGGTTATTCTGCTTTGTTTAAGAACTCTTGGCCTGATGATTTTGAAGTGTCGTTTGAAAAAGCCAAAGAATGTCTTATTGATTCCCTGTTTGATGCCCTGCCAAACCAATTAGGACCAGTGACATCAGTTTTGGAACCTGTATTCTTGCCCACATTGTTGCCACCACTATTTTTCCCAGAACTGGTTCCTACACTACTCTGTCTCAAATAAACACTTTTTGGTCTACTGTCTTCTTACCAAGCACAAGGTGAAACTGTCCTCCAGGGTAATAAATTTCATGATTGAATGTGCTGAAGATCCATCAAGCCTACCCTACAGGATGGTTATTACTCACCTCCTCGAGGAATTCAATATCCCTCTCCCTATCTATTCTTATGTATCTGTTTCCAAGAGCTACAACACTAGGGAATTTTTCATTATGGTATATGTCGATGTGGATGATACTTGGGTAAAAAGGCAGGAAGTTGAAGCCAAATTAATCCCCTCTAGTTCCAAGGTAAAGGTTGATACCCCTCAGACTGCCATCAATAATCCAGAACTACTTGAAAAGATAACTGCACTTGATGACAAGATGACTGCAGTCAAAGAACTGTTGTTGGCCACTCAGACCTCAGTTGGAGATATCTATGCAATTGCAAAGGAAACAGGTTCTGACGTATCCAAATTAAGAGTTATGGTGTTGAAAACTGTAGAAAAGGGAGTGAAAGCTTTCAAGGAGATGCATGATCGAGTGGATGGAGTCTCAGTCACAATGACCGCTAGCTTTGATCGCCTCAAAGAACCTATCTGCAACACTTTTACCTATTTCCTCTGTCGTTAATCTGTGTTGGCTGTAAAATGAATTATGTTTTTTTTTTCATCATCAAAAAGGGGGAGATTGTTAGATATGGATTTTTTTTTTATGATAGATAATAATTTGATTGTACTTGCACGAAACCAATCCCAAAGGATGTCATGAGAGTGCGAAAGATTCTAACAGAAAGCACAAATCAAGGAGGCAAACGTGCAAGTCAAGATCCAAAGGCAAGAATCAAGGAGTACAACTGTTATGACTGCGCATTCTATAGAAACTAGATATTCGAATCAACCATTTACGAAAGGCATCAATCAATCTACATAAGATGATCAATCAATAAATATTGAAGATCAATCATGTGGATATTTGAATCAACCATAATCAGAAGGCATCAATCAATCAGTGTAAGAAGATCTTCTGAGAATATTCTTCTCAACGGATTGCAAGGAAAAGAAAATCAAGGAAGCAACGAAAAATTCCATTCTATTTATGGAATAAAACCACCCTGATTGATTCTAAAAACCAACTCCATTGGGTTTTTGTTCAATCATTACACTATCACGCCTTGAAGAGTGGAGACCAACTCGCCATATATATTCTACAGAAGATGCCAATGATTGATATACTTTGTTAAACCAATTTCAATTTCTTTGTTTTGCTTCAAACAAGCACTATAGTCTGCTATAAATTTCCTCTGCAACTAAGAAGAGAAGAGAAGAGAGAGAGAGAGAGAGAGAGAGAATAATACTGGTGAGGCATTGTATCGATTATAATAGAGAAGACAAAGTGACCAAAAGTTGTTGGTGTATAACAACATCAACTCATCTGTACTAAGCCACTTTATACTTGAAAGAGATCACTCTTACAACCCAAGAGGACTGGATGTAGGATTCACTCTGAATTCGAACCAATATAAAATAATATGTGTCATTTAATTTCTGCAATTTACTTTCTTATATTTAGTTTTAAAAAGTCCAATCGACTAGAACGCAAGTTAGTCGACTACCTCGCAAAAGAGAAGATACAATTCACCCCCCCCCCTCCCCCTTCTTGCACTTTCAGGACGAAGATTTTACGAATACTCAGTCAAAATTTTAGCCCGATCCAACGGTCAACGAATCAGAAAACGTGATTTGAAGTTGGATGATCGGAATAAAAATCTGCAACAAAACAAACACTTTTTCTTCTCTCTTCTCTCTTCTCTCTTCTCTCTTCTCTCTTGATGAAAGCTCTCTCAAAAATCACTCTTATGTGCTAAAATCTTTCAAAGAATCATACCAATGAGCATAGAATAATTCTCCAAGGTTTTCCTATTTATAAATAATGAGTGGTGATTTCTCTTAAAGCCAAAACCAACTCTAAATAGGAATAAAAATCGAATCTAATTCCAAATGAGAATTGAAACCAAAAGAGAATAGGATTAGGTCATTGGCCTTTGGCCTTTGGCCTTTGGATGGACAACATGAGCATGGGCCCAACAAACTCCCCCTCCAGCCAAGGGGCCAAATATGTCTTTAAGTAGAGGAACTCAATTTTCTGCAAAACGCATGCTTATTTGCATGCTTAAATACCAAATCCTCATGCTGCTCCATATAAATCTCCTCATCTAAATCACCGTGAAGAAAAAAAATCTTTACATCCATCTGCTCAACCTCTATATCTAGAATGGTGGCTAACCATAGAACCACACGAATAGAAGGCATCTTCGCAACAGGGGAGAAAATTTCTTCAAAGTAAACTCATTTTTTCTGACCAAAACCTATAACAACTAACCTCTCCTTGTAACTAGGCGCATATGTATGGTTATCTTGCTTTATTCTGAATATCTATTTGTTTGATAAAGCTCTCTTACCTTTCGGCAATTTCACTAACTCATTTGTGTCATTCTCAGAAGTAACTTCATCTCATTTTCCATGGATTCTATCCACTAATCCTTGTGAGTATCTTGCATGGCTTCATCATAATTCTCAGGTTCTCTCATGTAGTCAAAATTACATACTCACCAGGAGGATAGCGCATGGATATTTGCTTTCCCCTTGTAGATCTTCTAAGAGAGGTTTCAGGAGCATTTGAAGTAGTTACCTGAGCAGGAATTTGTTGTTGATCAACCACAACTTCATCAACTGGAGCATCCATAACATCCATTTGAATTAATTCCTAACTATTACCTGCATATACTTTATTCTTTCTGAATCCTTATCCTTTTGTAATGGCACCTGGGCAAAGAAAAAAGTCAGCAGTGGAAAGTACTGGGAACAAAGAAATCTGTGGATGTGTTGGAGAAGCAGGTGAATGGACCGGCATGAAGAAAAGGAGAGCGAAGAAGGTGTCATAAATTAAGAGGCAACAAATACATGTGACTATTGGACTCTTTGTAGATATGTGAAAAAGAAGGTGAAGGGACACGACTTTTCTGTTTTGTAGATACTGATTTAGTGTATCACATAAATAAATAAAATAATAATAAAACTATTTGAAAAAGGATAAATATGATCCTTGGACACAGAGATATGCTACATCAACTTTTCTTGGCCCTCATATATATATTCAATTTAATTAAATATCACTCCAATTATTACTTTCCCATTATTTCGGGCATTTACATCTTTCCTCAAATTCATGCCTATTTTAAGCTTATCTATTTTCTCAAAAACAACCACTTCAAATTAAGGCAATACAAGGTACTGTTACTTAGCACATGGCCAAACTCATAGACGACCCCCTAAATTATTTGATTCTCTCCTTTAGCATCTGGTCAATGCTTTATGGGTGGGTTTAATTATATTCTGGATGAATTTTAAGTTAGGCAATAGGACGGTGACATGTAGATATCAATTAAATTTTTTTTTTCCAAATTTTTCTATTAGTAAAAAAGGTAATGTTGAGCCAAAAATAATAACGGTTGGGCATTTTTGTTCAAATAGGTGGATGGGGAACTTTTTTGTACTAATTCTTATTCTTAGGATATTTTTGGCCCTTTTCCGTTTAAAATACGTACTAATTAAGCACTTTTTGCTAGCATGCAAATGAAGTGTTATTCACTTCCGTTGGGCGCGTAGATGAATACCAAAATAATTATTATCCCTTAAGAAACTTACACTTTTTACCGTAAAAATTGTACAGGGCGCCCTATTTGGTCGCCCCCATTTAACCTATACTCATATTTTTAAAATTATTTAACTTATACCCTAATTTTTACAACTTCAGCGGTGTGATTTTAGTTTCGTTCAAAGAGACAAAGTAACCTGCTAATACTAAGTTGGGCGAGTTTTACAAGCTTTGACCGGTAACAGATACTCTTTTGTTGACCAACCTTCCAGATGGTTTGGTAAATCGCAGTATAGTTGGTCTTTGTTAGTAGGATAGTAATAGACGTTAATTAGTCTTTTGTTATTTTGGGATTATTGGATTAACAAAACAAAATTGGGTTTGGAGGTTTCTTCTTACATGTCATATCCATCTGGTCCAGCTGCCAATTACCAGGTTGCTTCAAGTCCGATAACTTCGGCTAAAACATGCTGAAGTTCAGCAAATAGGGAACAAAACTTTAGCTAGTAGAATGCTTAAGTTCAGCAATTACAAAAACTTCATCCAACACGCGAAAAACTTCAGCTAAAACATGCTTAAGTTCAGCAAATAGAGAACAAAACTTCAGCTAGTAGAAGGCTTAAGTTCAGCAATTACAAACAAAAACTTCAGCCAACACGCGAAAACTTCAGCTAAAACATGCTTAAGTTCAGCAAATAGAGAACAAAACTTCAGCTAGTAGAATGCTTAAGTTCAGCAATTACAAACAACTTCAGGCCCGTCTACTAGAATGCTGAAGTTTGCGTGGTTGCCTTTGCTACTTCAGGCCCGTATGCCTGAAGTTTACGCAAAAAGTGGGTACGCTTACAATTTTTTTTGCAAAGCGAGTATAAGTTAAAACGTGACCCAAAAAACAGGTATAGATACATTTACCCCTTTTTACCCATCGATACATGGCTTTAAGAAAAATTGAACAAAAAATAAAAGGAAAAGTAACCCCAACCCAGGGGTCTTCTTCTCCACTCCATTTTCCCTCGTTCTTCATTCATCATATTCTGCAGAGTACAAATTTTATTTATTTATTTATTCTTTTGGTTAATTATAACCAATCCTAGTTCATTGGAGTACTCTTTTAACCCATATTTCATAAATCAATCGAGCACACTTGTTGAAAAAGAATATACCACCGAAGAAATTGAGTTTGCCAAGTTCTTTTCTAAGGATCCCGATCTAATTTCTTCTCTTTCTCTCATTTTTCAGACTCTTCTCTTCAAAATTTTAAGGAACCAGATCGAGAAAAAGCCCAAGGCTCTAGAGGTAAAGCGAAGAATTGCAACCACCAGAGTACCATCTCATACCGTAAAAATTGCATGGGGCGTCCTATTTGATCGCTCCCTTTTAAATTTTATCTTTTTTATTTTTTTTGTTTGCATCCGTATACTTTTTTTGTTAAAAATGCTTTAAAAAAAATAATTTTTCCCTTCAAGGTTATTAGCAAAACTGTAGGCTGCAGGACAAAACTTCAGCATATTTTGACATGAAGTTTTAGCAAATGGATTAAATAACTTTAGCATGCATTAGAAAAACTCATTAGAAAATTATATACTGCAAGATTATTGTCGTTACCATGGTACGGTCTCGTTTATATACCTTGGCGATTTAAAGTTGAACGAAAAAGATCTAAATTAGTTATCTAAATTAGATCTAAAGATTTAAAGTTAAAATAATTGTTTGGTAGTCTGAGAGGGAGATTTACCGTCGTACCTTATATTTGTGCCACTTTTTAACTTGTACCTATTTTTAAAAATTATTGATTTGATAGCCAGCTGACAAAAAATCCATAATAATTTGACAATTACTCTCCTGATAAATTGCATGATCTGCAATCTCATTCATGAAAAAAGATCTCCTCCTCTCCTCTCAGCAGCTTTATCAAAAAATCAGAAACTTGTCGAGATTCATCTTCATAATCACACTTGCATGAAGATGTTTCACCTTGAAGCTAAACTTTATGTTGATGTAGCATGAAATTGTTTCATGTTGAAGCTAAAATTTCATGCTAATATAGCATGAAGTTGTTTCGCATTGAAGCTAAAACTCCATGTTAATACATGCTTAAGTTATTTATCCTGCAGTCTACAGTTTTATCATAAGTTATATCTGAAACTTCAGTCTAAACATGCTGAAGTTATATAGTTCACTTTCTATAGCTTCAGTTTAAACATGCTGAAGTTATTTAGTTCATTTGCGAAAACTTCAGATTGAACATGCTTAAGCTTTTTAGTTCATTTGCTAAAATTTCATACTTAAACATGCTTAAGTTTTTGTCTTGCAGTATCTAATTTTCTAATGAATTTTTGCTAATGCATGCCGAAGGTATTTAGTTCATTTGCTAAAACTTCAGACAAAACATGCTAAAGTTATTTAGTTCATTTGCTAAAACTTCAGACTAAACATGTTGAAGTTTTTTTGTTCATTTGCTGAAACTTCAGACTAAACATGCTTAAGTTTTTTAGTTCATTTGTTAAAACTTCAGACTAAACATGCTTAAGTCTTTGTCTTGCAGTATATAATTGTTCTAATGAGTTTTTGCTAATGCATACTGAAGTTATTTAGTTCATTTGTTAAAACTTCACCCCAAAATATGTTGAAGTTTTGTCTTGGCGCCTACAATTTTGTCATGAGTTTTCTCCGAAACGTCAGTCTAAAACTGAAGTTTTTTAGTTCATTTGCTAAAACTTCATACTGAACATGCTTAAATTTGTCTAGCAGTATGTAATTTTTTAATGAATTTTTTCTAATGCATGCTAAAGTTATTTAATTCATTTGCTAAAACTTCGTACCAAAACATGTTGAAGTTTTATCCTGCAGTCCGCAGTTCTGTCAATAGTCCTGAAGGGCAAAATCGTCTTTTTAAAACACTTATAATTAAAAAAAATAGATACGAATGCAAACAAAAAAACAAAACGGATATAAATTAAAAGGGGACGACCAAATAGGGCGCCCCATGCAATTTTTACAAGTTAGGCCGGGAAGATGCAAATCCGACTATTTATAAAACCAGCTCGAGTTCCCTCCTGATCCTGCAATAAAAGGTACACTGATGATCAAAATGTTTCTGCTTGCTGGAGTAATACATAGCTCGCAGGCAAAAGGGGTGTGTGGGGATGTGTTCGGCAGCTCAAGTAGAAACAAGTATGACAACGATTTCAAGCACTGTAGAGGAACATTCATGTCAAAACTGCACACGAGAAACATTTCGTCCTTCAATCTCAAAAATTAAGTTCTTACCAACTCCATAAGAGCTACAACAAAATTTCAATTGTTCATCAAAAAATTTCTAACGGATCAGTATAAAATACAATCATCTAGCAAGATCTGCAAAACTCTATTCCACGCTAGCCCTCACCAGTAGACAATATTTGTGGCCACGACTTCTCATTAATCACTGAGATGGACAACCTGCATATGTTTAAACCTAACATTCAGTAAGATCAAGCTTTATTGATATGTGTTAAAGATTTCAATACGTAAGAATGCGGGAAAAAAAGAACTAAACACGACACCTCTTCTTTCTTTTTCAGACAACACATACTACCAAATGTGAAAAAAACAGAAGTCAACACATTGAAGTACAAGAGTTTAAGCAGACTTGTGTACTGACTGAAAGATCATGTAAGTCACAGCTCTGCTAGAATCCTAATAAACAAACACCACCCACCTCCCCAGACAAAAAACAGAACAAAATGGAACTGCAACAAAATAAGCGCTACAGAATTATGTCGGGTTATCACAAAAGATCCGGGCCCAAGACCCTAAGCGAACAGTCCAATTATTACAAGCATCTCAAGTGCAAGAAAAGATCAACATAAAATGAAAACTCTCCATATTTCAAACTCTTAGTTCTCATCAACCAGTCGCCTACTTGCAAGGCCTTCCAATAGTAAAAAAGTTTCATCAAAGCCATGACACTCCTGCCCAAATTAATGCATGAACAGTCTGCAGTGGGCCCTTCGTGTGGGTTTTTTTTGTGTGTGTCTGTGGGGGGGGGGGGGGGGGGGGGGGGGGGGGGGGGGGGTGTTGGAGGTGTTTCTACCCAAGGGAATACAGCAGAGTCGATCAAGTTAGGACTAGGACGCAACATCGCTTAGAGTTTAAGCGCACTACATAGCCAGCCATTGGTTATAAGTTCAAGAGATTTAAGACATCAATCTGACAACAATGTTCTTGAGAGCTCAAGGAAAAAAACAACTAAAGCATCTGCAAGCTGAACATACCAATTGGTATGAAGGATGGCTAGTCACTTGCAGGATTTGGCATGAAGAGATCAAAATCTACAATCCAAGCAAATTCCATCTGATGACATGAATTATTATTGAACTCCATTTAATTTCTTTTTTGAAATGAATTATTGAACCATATTTAATTTTATTTTCGATATGTTATAGAATTATAAAATGCGAAGGATACTGTTAGTCTAATAAAAGGGCAACCTGGTGCACAAAGCATCCAATATTCACGCAGGGTTCGGAAAAGGGCCACATCTCAAGGAAGTGTGTGATATCAGCAAGTTACCCTAATGCAAGCATTAGTGGCCGAGTCTCGAACCCATGAGCTATAGGTCACTCGAAGACAACCTTTACTGTTGCTCCAAGGCTCCCCTTCTCATTCTAATCAAAACGTTTATATGTGATAAAGAGGTGGTGGATGTAGTTCAATCTTTGCAAGGGATAGAGATAGAATCATTTGGAATTCGCAATGATTGAATCGTCCATTTTTGGGTAACGAATAGAGAGCTAGCTGGCCAAAATAACATAGACACACACTTAGGTTACATGGTTCAATATGAAAATGAATATTGGTATGTGATGTTTAGGCCAACTTGACTATTGTGTTAAAACATAGATTCAAATGTTAGTCTCTCATGTTTTTTTTTTCATTGTGTCTAATTCAAATCCAAAATCTAACTCAAGCAGTGAGCATTGCTCAAAACTATAGAGATTCTATCACTCCCTAACACACTTAGGGGTGAACATATGGAACCTGAAGTAACATGACATGGATGACCTATACTGCTAACCCAAAACGAGGAAGAGTTTGGCTCTGATACCATGTTTAAGAAATAAACATTTGACCCAACTCAACTCCAAAAGCTAGCTCAAGTGGTGTAAGAAATGTTCAAGACCATATAAGGAGATTAGTGCACATACACTTAATTCCTATGGGATTTTAACAGTTATCATTCCAAGTTTATCGAACCGCTCGGTTGCGTCCTTTGGTGTGAGAAGGATGCCATATGGACTACTCACAGGTTTTTGGCGCATTCTGCAGTATCCATACTAAGAACCCATCATAACCCTCTATGTTACAAGTACATCAAGGCAAACTTCCTAGCAAGATGATCTCCACCCTTTTGTCTCACAGATAAATAACTAGATTGAAATGTTGGCTAAGTACACATTCCAGCCTAATGATGTTCTTTACAGAAAATCATTCATCGTGGTGAGAAATACTTCTTGGAGAAAGAATATAAATTATCTGCCATCTAAGGATTTGGTACTTTTGAAGAACAACCCTAACCTAAGCCAACTTGTGTTCTCCATTCCCATGAAACAAATGCAATTGTATGTAGCAATATACTTTTTTTGGGACCAAGATGAGTAATCCACCTACTTCTGTCCTCTAAAGAGTCTTTGCAAGAGTTAGCAAAAGAACCAAACTTCACTTGTAGAAGTCCAAGAAACATGAGCTTCCTTTTAAATTTCTTAGTTCTTACCAAATAAACAAGTTCTTTAGCAAAGGAAGTGTAAGTTTGAGGACATAGAAGATGTCATTTATTTTCTGTCCTTGTACCCTTTAAAAATGGATACAAGTCCTCAAGGCTGAACAGACTTGACCAATTCCAACATTTTACAAAAGTAAAAGTACATAAGTAAATTGTACAGCATCTTTAAAAGCTACAAACACAAATCCAAGATATCTAACTTGTAAAGCAGCAATTTGATTCATGATTGCAACTAGTGGTGGCAAAATGGATAAAAACAGTTATTCATCCATATTATCCACTAAAAATGGGTTGGATAATTAACTTTTTAAAGGTCAAATATGATATTCATATCATCCATTTAAAAAATGGATAACCAATGGGTTTAACTTTTATATTTGCGATGTTCAAATTGGGGTTCCTCAAGTTTGGAAGACTAGGAATTCTCCCAAAAAATGATCGTATTCAAGAAGCCATGGATTATATGGATATCCATATTATCTGTTGGTTAATCTATTTTCTATCCGTATTAAATATGGGTCGGGACGGATATTTAGCACATATTTGACCCGACCCGCCCGTTTGCCACCCCTAATTGCAACCAATGCGAGACTGAAGACCTTAGTCCATGAGTTGCACAGAAAGAAAACCAACCCTATAGTTACGTAAATGAATCGAGACAATTCTACTTACCAAAAATAAAAATTGAAATAGTTTCCTGCCTTAATGCACGAAGCTTTATATTCAATTAATTTACTACCCACCTCACTATAAAGTGCTGTGTTACCCATCTCTTTTTCTGAAAATGCAAACTGTTACTCACCTCTTCTACACATATAACTACTACAAATATTTTTTTTTCCTTCTCCCATATTATTGAGCGTCAGGTAGTGACTCTCTTTCTCTCTCTCCTTGTTTTGGTTCAACACAGAATTTTTATAAAAAGAACACCTTTCGCTTTCACTAGGGCTGCTACCACACCTATTCTCAGTCTACTTCAGATGACTGGTCTGTAAAAGATGTCTTTGCTCACACAACCATTATATATCCTGTAAGCTCAGGCCTCAGTGTAAGAAGGCCTACAGAATTCAAAGCAGACCCATCATCTATATGATAATAATAGAGTTGACCAGAAGCAGTCAGAAGGATTCTACATTAGTTGTTCCCCTGATTTCGGATAGATTACAACTCGAGCAATTACAACTCTAATGACATTTAAACTCCTAACTGCGTATTAATTTTTCCAAAATAAAGCACCATGAAACAGATGTACTTGATACTTCCTATCAAAATATAGCCAGATACAATGGTCTTCCACATAACAGATTCACAATCAGAAGCAAATATTATGCTTCCAAGGAATCACTTTGAAAAATAAATATGCCGCCAAATAATTTTTAAAATTGAACAATCAAAAATAATTATTAACTAATTACCCGATATACAAAGCTGCTCCATTAACTTGCTGCTACTTCTTTTTGCTGTTTGACTCTGACGGGTTAGCTGAATATGCCTTAAGCCTGGCTTCAGACAGCTTATGCTCAGCTTGTTGCTTCCGCCTCCTACTTCGCCTCGACTGTTTGCTTGTATCTCCATTAGATTCCTCTTGTTTCCCTTTTCTATCATCTGTCTCACCATCAAATTTTTCCTTGTTATCAAACTTTCTCTTCTTTTCAGTTTTTGGCACATGTGAAACTTCTCCCTTAAGTTTCTTTCTCACTTCAAGTGTCTTCAGACGGTCTACCTTCCATTCCTTTTCTCTATAAGGTGCTATCTTCTTCAAAGAGACATACTGATTTAACTCCTTATCCTCCATTGTTAACATCTCCTCTGGAGTTAGCCCGAATCTCTTGGATTTGACAGGCCTATACTTGAATCTTGTCTTCAAGTCTCCAATAGTATCCTCGTAGTCCAACTTGTAATACTCCTCCATCAGCTGTTCTTTAACTGTTTTCATTAATGTACTAGTCCGCTTCCGCTTCTTCTTACGCTTACCTTCTTCAGCCACCTCATCATCAGCAGCACTTCCTGTTTGCTCATGATCACCACCTTCATTCTCCATAGCTTTCAGAAGTTTTTCCCTAGTTGATAAAAAGCCATCACGAGGCTCGTCCACTTTATCCCATCCCTTGGGCAGTCCCAGTAACTCATCTTCCTTGTCAAAATCTGGCTTCTCAAGGTCACCATCATCTTCATCCTTATCACTCCCAAACTCGGGATCTATATCATCAGCCTCGTAGTAGGCATCACTAAAAGCCGCCTTCATCTTCCTATCGTGCTCATCAGGATCAAATTCCTCCTCCAAATCATCGACATCCAATAAGCAGACCTCATCCTCTCCTATCCCAGCAGTCTCCTTAATCTTATCAAGCCTCTCCTTCATCTCCTTCTTCTTCAAGTTCTTCAACCGTTTCAACTCCTCTTTCCTCTCCTCTTCTGCCTGCACCATCCTCTCTTCCTTTCTGTCCCTCTGCAACTTCCTCGCGTTTGTCTTCTTCCTCACAGATCCCTCCACCTGCCTCGAATGTCCCCACACTCGATCCCCTGCATTCTCCTCGAATCTAAAGTTAAACTCTCTCTCATAATCCTCTTGTCTCTCAATCTCCTCCTCATCCTCCCAAAACTCCAAATCCTCAACATCATCCCCCCTCTTCCCTTTCTTATCATCCACCCACATCGTCTTCCTAAAAAAATCTTTTAAAAACACTGTCTTTTCGTCCAACTTCGCATCCTCCCCGAAAAACTCATCCAACTTCTTAGCAAACTCATTATCTCCCTCCTTCTTGTCATCACCTAACCGGTCCTCTCTTTTCTCATTCTCTTTCACCTTAAACAAGTCCTCTTCCTCCTCATCCTCCTTAACAGCATTCAAAAACTCCTCTCTTAAATCCTCTTGCTCCTCCGAATACGTCTTCACTTTCTTCTCCTCTTCTTCATCTCCGAACTCGGGACCCTCCTCAATCAAATGCTGAGACACTACATCCTTCAAATACATTGGTTTTTTATTTTTATTTTTATTTTTATGTTTCTTCTCCTCAGACTCAGAATTTGTTTCAGATTCAGATTCAGATTCAGAATCGAATAACTTAGCATCTTTATTATTCAAAACAACAGGGTCGCCTTTTTTAATCTTAAGCAAACCATCAAAGAACTTTAAATTACTTGTAGGGTTTAAATCCTCTTCTTCTTCTTCTTCCTCTGTGTCTTCGGAAGAGGATTCGTCATCAATGACGCCTTTCTTCTTCAGTTCTTCGAGCTTTTGCAAGTCCTCTCGCTTCTTGTTGTGTTCGTAGCGGCGGGCGAATTCCTCATTTATCTCAATTTTGTCCAGCTTCTCTACATCATCATCGTCGCCGTCGAATAGCTTCATTCCCATTTGTTTTCCTTCAGGGTTTCCGAAAGCTGATTTCAATTGAGGGAGTGCTCTGTTTTAGGGTTTTGGAAGTGAGCAGCTACACCTAAAGGCTTATGAAGGGGAAAAAAACAGAATTTTGAGAAGGACGTTTATAAAGTGAAATTCAATTAAACCTTTAGGGTGGAAATATATTTATTTTTTTTAAAGAAATAAAGCAACAATAAATTAGCTTGAAATCCAGAGCGGATGAAATCTCCCAAAATACATAAAATATTGTTAAGCCCCGCAATATTACGTTGATATTACGTCCTGCGATATTATATTACGATAATGCTACGCTTCGCAGTATTAAATTACAACGATGTTGCACCATGTAGTATAGTACGTTGAACTGTCGTAAGGTAATTGACATTAGTCCAAGGAAAAAGATTAGATAAAATACAGGTCGAGCGTTAATACTTACTATTAAAAAGTGAGTAGTATTTTAAGTAAGTTGAAATAATTCTTAATTATGCGGGTAATTAGTTAATTATCATGTAACGAAATATTACCTAATTAATTGAGAATATATTGGATAATTATTAAATGATGTGGCAGCTTCATATTCAAAGTAAATGACTCATGAATTAAATTACAAGGTGGCAACTAACGTGAGCCACACCATTCAAACACTTAAAGGTGTTGTGACCATTTTATTCACTTTGGTCTCTTAGACTTTGAAAGAAATGAAAGTATTGTTCTTTCCACTAAGAGCTTCCACAAGATTTGCTTGCACAAAAAAAAACGTTGTTGCTCATTCCTTAAGATAAAGTTCAGCTAACATTATCTTTGCAAAAGATTCCACAAGACTTGCTTGCGCAAAAACGCTACTGTTAGTTCTTTAAGATAAAGTTTCAGCCAACATTATCATTGCATAGCAACGTTGTTGCTTCAAGGCTTTCATACGACTTGTTCCGTATTTTGTCGCAATTAACGTATGTTAGTGGATTGTCAAGAGAATCGACTCAGGTATGTTAAGGCTAAGTCCTTCTTTCATTTCGGCATGGTCTCGTAATTACACGAGTTTGATAACGGAGCATAAAGAAAAATTTATATTCCGAAATTTACGTATATTTTTCTAGTTTTGTAAGTTACGATATTCTCCTTATCGGGACTTCATATTCAATTGAGTATTTCCTTCATCTTCTGAGATCAACATCCAGGATTAGTTCTAGGCTGGGGCAGTGATCACGCTCAACTATGTCTAATAAAAGACTAAGCGGGCGTTGCAAATATAATCCGGGG
>MDKI01173086.1:0-32342 GCA_005239505.1 Nicotiana paniculata | reverse complement strand
AATTCTTTGTGGGATCGACTTTGGGCTTAATACCCCAGATTATATTTGCAGCGCCCGTTTAGTGTTTTTATAGGACATAGTTGAGCGTGATCAAATAGACAAAACTACGCTAGAGAAACATAAGGAAAGTACATGGAATAAAACTACTCTAGTAATACAAGGAAAAAGGACTTAGTTTTCTACAGAGTTAGAAACAGGTTCGTTGTCAGCAACTTTGTCTCAGGCATCACGATCTGTGCGCGCGGCATTGTCTGCGCGCCCGACATTGTCTGCGCGTGCGATGCTGTTGGCAGCTGCTTATGGCTGGGCGCTAGCGAGGGAAATCGGTAGGGAGATAGAGGCACATGCGCTCTTGTCACTTGGCGCGGCCAAGACCACGGGGTCGTCCGTGGCGCTAGGCGTTGGGAGGCTTGCTAGGACGCCACGGGGCGCGTCCAAGAGGTCATGGGGCACGGCTGGAAAGCCGCCCATGACATTCTCCCCCACCTGAGTTGGCGGCGTCCTCGGCGCCTTACTTGCCAAATAATCTTCAATCAGGCTCTTGTAGGCTTTGAGGTTTGTTCCACTCTCCCAAGTGTTCTCCTCTGCATCACAGCCTTGCCATTTTACCAAGAACTCTTGGTGGTCTTTCCTGGAGGCATGAATTACCCGGTCATCAAGAATAGCTTCAGCCCGCCTTTTCTCGGTTGAGCCGGGGCCTCGAATACCGGGTACTGTGAGTTGGCTCCGTGAAGGATCCTCCGTGTCTTCCCGAAACGGTTTCAATAGACTGACATGGAAGATGGGATGGATTTTCCACCAGGATGGGGTATCCACCCGGTATGCAACTTTCCCAATGCGTCTTTCAATAGACAAAGGTCCAATGTATTTTTGCAACAGGCAAGGGTTATGGAACCCTGCAAATAAGTACCACTTTGGGATTTTGACCATCACTTTGTCTCCTACTTGGTATTCAACAAAGCAACGATTCTGATCAACATGCCTCTTCATTCTCTTTTGGGCTTTAACCAGATATCTCTGCACTATCTCCATATTCCGCTTCCATTCTATTGAGAAGCTAGTAGCACGAGGATATTTCCCCATGTTTGGTGCATTCACGGTGTGTGGGAGTAGCGGTTGTTTCCCGGTAATAATTTCAAAAGCGTTTTTGTTTGTACTGGAGCTCTTTTGTGAATTGAAACACAGTTGGGCAACATCCAGGAGCTTCACCCAATTCTTCTGCGATCCGGTAACAAAATGGCGGAGATATTCCTCCAACATGCCATTGAACCGCTCTGTCTGGGCATCGGATTGGTGATGAAAACTTGAGTTGTGACTCAATTTTGACCCGAGGCACTTAAATAATTGGGTCCAAAAGTTGCTAGTGAAGCGTGAATCGCGATCACTAACAATGTCTTTGGGCAGGCCTCAATATTTGATGACATGAGAGAAGAAGAGTCGAGTTGTATCCTCTGCTGATATATATTGAGGTGCTGAAATGAAGGTGGCATACTTAAAAACTGATCCACCACAACCAAAATAGTTGTGATATCTCCAACCTTGGGCAATCCAGTGATGAAATCCAGTGATACGCTTTCCCAAGGTCTCTTTAGAACAACTAGAGGTTCCAAGAGTCCCGCTTGTGTCAAGCGGTCGGACTTGTCCTTCTGGCATACTAGACAAGTCTTCACATACCGCGCGACATCGTCGGCCATTTGGGGCCAATAATATGCACGTCGAAGCAATTCCATGGTGCGTTCTTCGCGGGGATAGCCGGCCCACAGAGTGTCAGGACATTCCGCCAAGAGAGTTCTTCTAAGATACCCTCCTTTTGGAATATAAAGTGGGTTCCCTTTTACCTTCAGGAAACCATTCTCCATATAGAACTGGTGAGTCTTGCCCTGTCCTACTAGATCAACCAAATATTGTGCAGCGGGATCCTTAATGAGTAGATCCTGTATCTGGTCCTTAATGGTGGTGGCTACTTCGCTCCCCCTTATGGTGGCGAGTCGGCACACCGATGCTAGGTCCGCTCTGCGGCTGAGTGCATCGGCCACATGATTAGACTTCCCACTTTGGTACTTCAGGTTGAAGTTAAATTCCACAAGGAGTTCCTGCCATCGGGCCTGCCGGCCATTCAGCTTCGGCTGGGTCATGAAATGACTAACAGATGTGTTGTCTGTCTGGACCATGAACGGTGATCCAAGCAGATAATGCCTCCAAAGGCGTAAGCAATGAACAACAGCCAATAATTCTTTCTCGTGGGCGGCATAGCGCCGTCTGCATCCTTAAGCTTCCTGCTCTCGTATGCTACGGGATGCCCGTCTTGTAGTAAGACCCCGCCAAGAGCATAGTCAGAAGCATTTTTTTGTACCTCGAAGGGCTTGTCCAAGTCAAGAAGGGCCAAGACAGGGCTACTAGATATAACCGCTTTTAATGCATTGAAGGCCTTTACTCGCCTAGGACCCCAATCCCAAGGCGTGACCTTCTTGAGGAGATCAGTTAATGGTA
The DNA here is from genome assembly GCA_005239505.1 of Nicotiana paniculata. NCBI lineage: Eukaryota > Viridiplantae > Streptophyta > Magnoliopsida > Solanales > Solanaceae > Nicotiana > Nicotiana paniculata. Next base: position 29,852 of record MDKI01173086.1, on the reverse strand, counting down.
CTGCGATGAGGGAGTAGTTTTTCACAAATCGCCGATAGAAATTGCATAGGCCAAGGAATTCCCTCAAGGCATGGATATCCTTGGGTGGCGTCCATTCTGTGATGGCTTGGATCTTTTGCTGTCTATCTTGATCCTACCTTCCTCAATGACATGCGTGAGGAAGTCGATCTGTTTTTTAGCAAAGGAGCACTTGGATAGCTTTGCGTACAACTCATGCTCCCGCAACTGGGCTAGGACCTTCCGCAAGTGCTCCAAATGTTCTTCCAGTGTCTGGATATAGACCACAATATTTTCCAAATAGACCACTATGAATTCATCAATTTACTCTTGGAAGACCTGGTTCATTAGGGTGCAAAACGTGGCTGGGGCATTAGTCAAGCCGAACGGCATGACTAGGAAGTCGAACGACCCATATCTTGTCACACAAGTCATCTTGTGTTCATCACCCTCAGCAATCCGGACATGCCAATACCCTGTCTTCAGGTCAATTTTTGTGAACACCGTAGCTCTCCCCAATCTGTCGAACAAGTCTTCCATGAGCGGAATAGGATACTTGTTCTTCACAGTAATTTTGTTCAACGCCCGATAATCCACGCAGAGGCGTAGACTACAATCATGTTTCTTCTGGAAAAGCACAAGGGACCCATATGGGGACTTAGAGGGTACAATGAACCCTGTGTCTAGCATTTATGTCAATTGTCTCCGAAGCTCGGTCAGTTCGGGTTGTGACATTCTGTAAGGCGCCCGAGTAGGTGGCTTCGCACCTGGCACCAACTCAATCTCATGGTCCACAGTGCACCTTGGTGGAAGTCGCTTCGGCATGTCCTATGGCATGACATCTTCGAATTCCAGTAGTAGATCCTTTACGGGTGTAGGGAGTGGTCCCGATGAGCGCTCTACCTCTTCAATACATAGGGTAGCTAGAAATGTAGGTTCGTGTCTCTTGACCCCCTTTTTTAGTTTCAAGGCCGAGATGTTCTCAGCGGCCATCTTCCTGGATATGCACGGAATAATACAGGGTGTGGCCCCGTTTACCCCCATCATCAGAAGCATGTCCGCATATGGTACGGACATGGTGTTAGTCTGCCTCAAGAATTCCAGTCCCACTATCAGCTCAAAGTTATCTATGATCACCATGCGCAAGGTGAACTTTCCTTCATAAGGCCCCATCTTCACCGGTACTCCTTTTGCTATTCCACCCACTGGCTGAGGAGGTGAGTTGATAGCCTTGACATGAATCCGTCCCTTTCCCACAACTATCCCAAGACGCTCCACCTGAGTTGACGCCAAGTAGTTGTGAGTGGCACCTGTATCTATCATAGCCCGAATGGGTTTGCTATTTACCCTCAGTTCAACGAAAATCAAGGTCCTCCCTTGCTTAGGAGGAGTCCCTTTATTCGTCTTCTTGTTCCCCTTCTTGGAAATTGGGCGGGGGTCCTTCTTCTTGTGGATACCAGCACTGGTTCCCGCTAATGCCTCCGAAACAGAACCAACAATTACATTGAAGGCACCGACTACTTCGGTCTGTTCATCATCATCTGCTTCATCATCCATCCCCTCATCATAAACTTGATGGGCATTCATCTATGCATGTGGACATTCATTATTCCAATGCACTCTGCCGCAATGACGGCATCCTGATGGGGGCTTTCTCCCCCGATCATTGTTGTTTGATGCAGCACTGTTGCTGGCTGAGGAGGGAGCCTTAGGTCTGCCTGCACTTTGGTCTCCCCCACTTCTGTTGGGGCCACCATTGTTGGATTGGCCCCCTTTGTAAGCCGCTCGGATAGGCGGTTGCGGCCTATCCTTCCGAGTTTCCATCTGGTAGTCCCCAAGGCATTCTGCTGCTTGGATTGCCTTGGGTAGGGTATCTACCCTCTGTCTTTGCAGCTTCATGCGGTCATAAGGTTTCAACCCTTCCAGGAATGTGAAGAGCTTGTCTTTGTCCCCCATGTCGCGGATGTTCAGCATGAGTGTAGAGAATTCTCGCGCGTAGTCCCGCACTGACTTGGTCTTGCGGAGATCCCGTAGTTTCCTCCTTGCATTGTACTCAACATTTTTGGGGAAGAACTGTAGGCTTATGGCTGCCTTCAGTTCCTCCCATGTCTCCAGAGCATCTTCACCGGCCCTGATGGCTTCGTACTTCACTCGCCACCAGAGCTTAGCATCACCCTGAAGATACATGACAGCAGTTGCTACCTTCTTGGCTTCTTCTAGGCCTCCCACGGCATCGAAGTACTGTTCGATGTCGAAGATGAAATTTTCCACTTCTTTAGCATTCCTAGCCCCACTGTATGGCTTTGGCTCAGGAATCTTCAGTTTCTGTGCCAAGAGGGCGAGGTTTGCAGCACCCCTGATAGGATTTCCACCACCTCGAAGCAAGCCTTGTAAAGCAGCATTGACAACATTGAGCTCACCTGTCAAGTCATCGATAGTTTGCTGCATGGCAGTCATATTGTCTACCTCTTGTACCCTGTGGGCTAAATCCTTGGCGCGCTCCTGTTGGAGGCCCTCCAATTTATCAAAAATTTCAGCTGCCTCAGTAGCTGCGGTTTGCCGGTCTCCTTCGAGTCGCTACTGATGTTTTCTATGTCAACTTCGACCTGGACCATTCTGCGGTCCAGGTCGTCCAACCTTTGCACTAGTCTAGTTTTCAGTTCCATCACCGTATCCACGATGGGCCGTAGTACGCCAATCGTCTCCTCAAGGGCCGCAATGCGGTCCCCATAATTCACCATGGTCAGAAATGGTGGTAATGCCAATGCGTTCCCTCATCTGATGTCGAGCCTAAGCTCTAATACCAACTATTACACGGCGCCTTCCTGAGATTCTTTGAAAGGGCGACGTAAGGCTAAGCAGCCGATGTCAGGGTGGTTGTTGTCCGCCAAGTGAGGTCCCCTCCACACGCTAGACGAGATTGTCAGTGCCGTGCGGGAAAACCAATGCCAACAATTGAGAGAACAGTAATGAGAATTCAATAAAAGCTTGATTGTATTAATGAAAGCTATTACAAAGAAGGCAACGCGGTGTCGAGGGGGAGAGACACCAGTACAGAGAATTGCTTGCTAGAAAGTTTTTGATTGCTTGATCCCCCCTAATAATGCTTACAAAAATAAACCAACATTACAGGAATAGACAAAACTACGCTAGAGAAACATAAGGAAAGTACATGGAATAAAACTACTCTAGTAATACAAGGAAAAAGGACTTAGTTTTCTACAGAGGTAGAAACAGGTCCGTTGTCAGCAACTTTGTCTCAGGCATCACGATCTGCGCGCGCAGAGCTGTTGGCAGCTGCTTGTGGCTGGGCGCTAGCGAGGGAAATCAGTGGGGCGACAGAGGCACATGCGCGCTTGTCACTTGGTGCTGCCAAGACCACAGGGTCGTCCGTGGCGCTAGGCATTGGGAGGCTTGCTAGGACGCCACGGGGGGCATCCAAGGGGTCATGGGGCACGGCTGGAAAGCCGCCCATGACATCAATCACACTACTCAGTCCCATAACATCCCACGGACTTTCTCGAGGCCTCAAATCACATCAAACAACGCCGAAATCATGAATCGCACTGAAATTCAAACTTTATGAACTTTGAAATTTCAAACTTCCACCTTGATGCCGAAACCTATCAAATCACGTCCGATTGATCCCAAATTTTGCACACAAGTCATATTCAACATTACAGACCTGATCCAACTTCCAGAATCCCATTCAGACCCCGATATCAAAATTTTCACTTCCGGTCGAATTTCTCAAAAACCTTCAAATTTCTATCTTTAGCCAAATGACTTCAAAATAACCTGCGGACATCCGAATTCACTTCCGATCACGCTCCCAACTCCAGACTCGGAATCCCAAACGGACATCAATAACACTGAAATGCACTTCAATCCAAACTTAGGAAATTTCTTCAAAATGCTGACTTCCACAATTTACGCCGAAATGCTCCCAGGTTATCCAAAGCCCGACACGGACATACGTCCAAGTCCGAAATCATCATACGAACCTGCTGGAACCTTCAGAACCTGATTCCGAGGTCGTTTACTAAAAATCCCAATCTTAGTCAATTTCTCCAACTTAAGGCTTCCGAAATGAGATTTTCTTTCCAAATTAACTCTAAACTTCTTGAAATTCAACTCCGACCACACCTACAAGTCATAGTACCAGAAACGGAGCTGCTCATGCCTCAAAATATTGAACGACGTGCTAGAGCTCAAAATGACCGGTCGGGTCGTTACAATAGGAGACCAGTGGTGGTCGAAGAGTGCCGGAAACTCCATAGACGGGAGCTTCTTGCCGGTGATGGTGATTAGGGTTTTGGTTGGGTTGAGAGAGAATGGAGAGATTAGGGGAGACGATGACGGCGGGGGGAAGAGAATGAAAGGGGTTAGGGCTTAGGTTAGGATTAATATGGTAAGGGTCAATGTGGATCGTTGATCTAAAAGATCAACGGCCACGATTAAAGAGGGGTTATTGGGTCGGGTAGGAAGATTGGGATTTAAGGGGTTTGAGCTAGTTTTATTAAGGGGTTTGGGCTAGTATCAAAAGGGTTAAATCTGAAATAAAAATGACTATTTGTTAAATACCCCAATAATTGATAAAAAATAATTTATAAAATAATTAATAGATTACAAAATAATTTTCATGCATAAAAATATTTTAAAATAATTACTCAATATTTTTTTAAAATGCAACATACTACTTTCTGGTAAAATAATGTAATAATTCATGCACGGGCTATAATTGCAAAGTTATTGCAATTATAACCCAAGGAGTGTAAATATGGCTATTTATGCAATAATTTAAGCCTAATATAAATATAAATAGCAATATTAAGCCATGAAATTGTTATAAAGTCATTTGTGATGCAATTTGTAGTTATTTATATAAATAAATACTAGGATAAATTAATTGAAAATCCCTAAAAGTGTAAAAACAATTATGAAAAAATATCAATTGATGTTAATGCATAGTTTTGAAGGTATATATGCATTTGAAAAATATTATAGGGAAAAATTAGGTATCAACAATTGGCTGGAAGAGAAATTTAAGTGATTGGAGTAGAGAATAATAGGCGGTAGTGACAAAACAAACACATATATGTGTTGAGTGTAGTATTTTATCTTTATGCTTTCTGTGTCATGTGTTTTCATTAGTTGTACTGAACTTAAATTATGTTAAGTTGATATGTTTGTGTTTGTGTTGTAGTATTAAAATAACGAAGAACCGGAGAAATAAAAATATGATGCGCATATAATGTAAACAATAAAAATTATTGTTATTATATTAAATGTCATATATACATAAAATACAAAAAAAATCAATGTGTCCCACAGCCTGTGTGCTTCAATGCAGCCGTTGGCCAGAGGCGCATCCCATCCCGCCCGGCTACACTATCAGGATCATAATCATCGCGTCGCCTCTTTATCGCAAGATGCGTTGTAGCATGATCGTCAGTAGGGCTGGCGGGCTCGGTAGAAGGGGCCGTGTAACGACCCGTCTGTCGTTAAAAAGAACTTGCATTTTTATTGTTGTCACTGACTTGTCATGGATTGGTTATTCTATTATTGATGTGTTAGAGTCGATAGGCTTGAAATTGGAATGGTTAAATGAGAATTCAGTAACTTAGTCTTTAAAAATAGCCTTACAATGAGAAAAGTCAACTGAGGGTTGACTTATTGGAAAACAACATCAGAATATGGATTTGAGGGCTCGGATAGCTTCGTTAGGTGATTTGGGACTTGGGGGTGTGTTCGGAATGTAATTTTGATGTCTGGCGTAGAATTAGGCTTGAATTGACGAAAGTTAGTTTTTGGCGAGTTCTGGTCGGCAGTGGAAAATAGGATATCGGGGTCGGAATAGAATTCCTACAGTTGGAACAGGTTCGTAATGTCATTTTGGACTTGTCTGCAAAGTTTCAGGTCAATCGGAGTTGTTTTGGGTAGTTTCGGCATCGTTGGTAGAATTTAGAAATTTCAAAGTTCATAGGCTTGAATTCAATGAGTTTTTGGGGTTTTGATGTCGTTTTTGATGTTTCGAAAGCTCGACTAAGTTTGAATGATCATACATGGTGTGTTGGTATGTTTGGTTGGGGTCCCGAGGGGCTCGGGATGGTTTTGGGTGGTTAGCAGGGAGTTTGGAATGGTTTTGATATTGTTGATGTTGTTGTTACAGGTGTTTCGCACCTGCGGAAGGGGAGCCGCAGGTGCGGTTCCGTAGGAGAGGACATGGCACCGCAGGTGCGGAAGTTAAGGTCCTTGGGGTTTTCCGCAGGTGCGAGTAAGTGGTCGCACGTGCGGAACCACTAGGCAGAAGGTATAAAAGCGTGCCTTCGCGAATTTTAGCCATCTTTCTTGATATTTCATCCGGGTTTGGAGCTTTTGAAGGATTTTGAAGAGGGTATTCGATAGTTCTTCATTGAGGTAAGGTTTTTGGACTCTAAACTCGTTTTTATGAGATTAAAGGTCGGATTTATGTGGAAAATTAGGGGAAAATCAGTGCAAATTGGGTTACAAGGGCTTGAGATTAAGAGGCTTTAAAATGGGAATTTGAAGGGTCATTTGGACTCCGATTTCAGTGTTCTTGGTATGTATAGACTCATGGGAGGACAAGGTTTCTTGTGGTGTAAATTTTATCGAGTTCCGAGATGTGGGCCCGGGGCTCAGGATTGACCAATTTCGGGATTTTTGAGTATTTTTGATAAATTTCGATTGAGATTAGTTCCTTAGCACATTATAATGATATACATCTGATTGTTGGTAGATTTGGAGCACGTGGAGGCCGAATTTAAGGCAAAGGGCACTGCGGAGTAGTATATTAGCCGGTTTTGAGGTAAGTCTTCCAAACTTGGTAATGAGGGTTCGAAACCCCGAGCTAAATGATTTATGACTATAGTTGAAGTGACACACATGCCAAGTGACGGGCGTGCGGGCGTGCACCGAGTATTTGTGGCCTGTCTTATCCCATGGCACCGCTTAGTGATTATTCCCTGATGATATTTGTGCTTCTGTTAATGTGGTAATTTTGAACCTGTTAGAAATCATGTTAAGTATAAATGCTAGGCTTCACACCGAAAATGCTGAGACCCGAGTGGTCGTATATTACTATCTCATTTTGTGATTAATTGATGTCATATACTCAGTCTTGTTATAACATACCACTTCATATCTCAGTCTCAGTATTGTCAGTTATATGCATACTTATCATTGTTTCGGGCTGATGGAGGCATCTGTGATCCATGTGAGTGAGACTGGAGAGTAATGACTGAGTGAGAACGAGAGCCTATTATTGTAACAGTTATGATAATGGACTGCACACCGCAGCGATAAGTAAATTATGTCTTCGTTGGCTTGATATGGTGCTTGGGCCACTAGGGGCCCTCCGGAGTCTTTACACCCCCAGTGAGAGAACTGATGATGAGGGATGGATATTCTCTGGGCATGGATCTTGTCCGAAGCTAATGTTATGTGAGGGATGGATCTTCCCTGGGCATGGATCTTGTCCAAAGCTGATGTTGTGTGAGGGATGGATCTTCCCTGGGTATGGATCTTGTCTGAAGCTGATGTTATGTGAGGGATGGATCTTCCCTGGGCATGGATCTTGTCCAAAGCTGATGTTGTGTGAGGGATGGATCTTCCCTGGGTATGGATCTTGTCTGAAGCTGATGTTATGTGAGGGATGGATCTTCCATGGGCATGGATCTTGTCCGAAGCTGATGTTATTTGAGGGTTGGATCATCCCTTGATATGGATATTTTCCGAGTTTTGTATTCCGAAGTTGGATCTTCTCTGTGGGGGCTGGACTGGCCTTTTTCCTCAATACGGAGTGACTACGGTCACCGGTGTTTATGCATATTCCGGGATGGAACTTCCCTGGGCCTGAGAGCCATATATAGTACTGAGTGGACTTCTGTGGGAGAGTTGTGAGCACTATGTGCATTTTCACTTTTGTACGCTAATGATTTAATTATTGAGGTTTAGTCCGTCACTACCTCTCATCCCATAGTTTGGGTTCATTACTTCTGAGTTGGTGTACTTACGTTACCCCCTGCACCTTGTGTGCAGACCCAGGTACGCCGAGACCCGGTAGTGGATATTGAGCAGTTGTCAGATTTTTCATTGGAGTTGTCGAGGTAGCAGCTGGCGATCGCGACCTCGCCTTCTCTTTCTTATTCTTCCTGTTGATCTTTATTTTGAGACAATGTTGTCCATTTCTCCTTTTCTTTGCTTTATGTTATAGTAGCTCATGACTTAGTGACACTGGATCCGGGGTTGGAAATTGTAATATTTGTTTCAAATATATATATTTTTTTAACTTCAGACTCTTAGTATTATCAATAATTTCGTTAAAATTGTATTTTAACTGGAAATTGAATTTAGCTTAGAAACAAAGGGGAGGCTTGATTGGTTCCACGACAGGCGCAATCACGACCTCGAAATCGGGTCGTGACAAGTTGGTATCTGAGCACTAGGTTAAATAGGTCTCACCAGTCATGAGCAGGTTTAGTAGAGTCATGCGGATCGGTACGGAGACGTTTGTACTTATCTTTGAGAGGCTGCAGAACCTTTAGGAAAAATCTCATATTCTCGAACTCTTGTCGTGCGAATCCGTTGATTCAACCTGAAGCTTAATTCTTTGAACTCTTTTCATGTATTCAAAGCGCACGTGAGCGCTCGGTATCAGCCGTGCACCGATGGTTAGTGACTTCCATGAATGGGATGTGATTTTAGCATGCTTGGGGCCAGTCTGGAGGACTTGAGGCCAGATTTTTTTCTGTAGCTTGAGTGTGAGCATATGTATTGGGGACTTATATGTCAGTTGGTGTCCTTATTGACGAGACTTGGTGACTAGACGACCATGTGGTGAGTGTGATTTGAGAGTGAGATGTGTTTATATTTCTTGATTGTGACAAAAAGGAAGTGGCCGGATATGTAGCGAGGACGTTGAGTTTTTCACTTCTGTCTGGAGTTGGCATTTGCCTCGAGTCGTGAGTGTATGGGAAGACCTCTTATATTATTTTGTAGCAAATTCTCTTTTACCAGTAATTGATATATATTGCAATTTGAGTTTAGATCACTTGTGGGAGTTGGCACGGCTATTGCAATGGTGAATGCGAGGTTGGAGATGATTTGGGATGTTTAATGGTTTAAGTTATGTAGGAGCTTATGAAGGATTTAGTTGAATCCCACTGCGGTATTGTGGCAGTGATAGCGTATGGGCATTATGAGTTACTGTTTGTTTTGATCTATGGCTTTGAGCCAAGTGAGGGAGTTTGCTAATGATTAGTTGGTTGCCCGATGATGTGTTGTATTAGTTTCAGTTTAGGGTATACTGGTGAAACAGTTATGACCTACAGAGGTGGAGGGCAAGGCGCATCTCACTTAGACGTGCGGGTTGGTATAACCATGGCAAAGCAAAACCATGTCAAAGAAGAGGCAAAGGCATGGCAAGGCAAGGCAAGTCAATGTGGGACAAGCAAGAATAATTGATGCGGGCAGATTTGATCAAGTTGGGGCGACTTGACACAAGAGGGCAGCTGTGGCAGCGTTCGTGTGCAGTTAAGCTAAAGGGCGGCAAGTTGTGGCCATGGCATTGGGGAAGAGCAGTGTCAGAGGCAAGGCTGGGCGCAATTCCATCCTTGGGCACGTAGCAGCTGGGCAAAGCAGGCACATGTTGTGCACAGGCAGCAGTTCAAAAACGTGTGCAAGGCACATGGGAGGCAGTTGGCAGTTACAACCACCTCTAAAACGTGGCTGATCATGGGCTAAAAGAGTGGGCACGTTTTTGTATCATGTCATAGTGTTTGCCCATCACTGGGGCTTGTCAACTGAATGCTTTTAACCTGCCAAATGTAATTGGACAGCATGCACTATAAATATGTGCACAAAGCTGTCCAAAAAGGGGCAGAACTTAGCTTGTGGTATTTGAGTTAGCCAAATTCGTCTAAGTATATTTCCTAAGGGTGGGAAACTTGTTTTGGGGCAGGGAACTAGGGAGTTCTTTGTCTTGTCCATAGGGTTTGCTTCATTGTGTTCTTGTATTCACTTATTAATACAAGTTGGGGAGAAATTCTTGTAATTTTCGTGTGTGCCTTTACTTAAACTTGCTGCCTAAATTTGTCTAAGTCCAAAACATTCCTAAACAATTCTAAGTGTTGGAAAGGCTGAAGTCAAGGTTGGGCTTGACTTCCACACAAGGGTGAAACCTCGGACGAAATTCGGGTGACAGAAAATGACCCTGTGACAACTGGTATCAGAGTTGATTTCGTTTGTTGTTCGAAGGCATGGCTGGTGGCATAGCAGAAATGAGGGAAAAGGTTGTTGCTTTGGAGGCACTCGTCGGAACTGTTGATGGGGATCAACTTCTTACCATTGTTACTCGTCTCGCCTATCTTGAGGCAGAGTTGAGCAAGCTAAGCCAAGAGTGTTCAGATCTCAAGGCGGAAAATGTGTTGCTGCGACGTGTTGTTGGCAATGACAATAGACAACGCGGAGCAGATTGTACCAAGGTCAAAATTCCCGAACCTAAAGAGTTTAATGGCGCAAGGAGTGCCAAGAAACTCGAAAATTTCCTGTGGGATATGGAGCAGTACTTTAAGGCTTCCCACGTGCAAGATGAAGATAAGGTCACCATTACGACTATGTACTTGGTGAACGATGCAAAACTTTGGTGGCGGACGCGTGTGGCAGATGATGTAAGTGCTGGTAGGGAAAACATTGACTCTTGGGAAGGGCTGAAGAAAGAGTTGAAGGATCAATTATTTCCGAGCAATGCGGGCTGGATTTCTAGAGATCGTTTAAAGAAGTTGAAACAAACTGGAACGGTCAGGGAATATGTCAAAGATTTCAGTTCTTTAATGCTGGATATAAGCAGCATGTCTGAGGAAGACAAGCTGCATAATTTCCTTTACGGGTTGCAGACGTGGGCACAAATGGAACTCCGAAGGCAGAATGTGAAAGACATTCCTAGTGCCCATTGCTGCTACGGATGCATTGGCCGATTTCCGGTTGGGACAAGATGGTTCTGATTTCTCTACTACTTCAAAGTCCAAAAACGGGAACAAGGACAAAGCAAAAGAGTGGAGGAAAAACGGAAATGACAAGGGTAATGTTGTTGAGGGAAATGGCAATGGAAAGGAAAGGCAATGCGTCGGACCTTGGACAAACAAGGGACAAAATAGCAGGTTTGATGGTTATTTTATTTGCAAAGGACCACACATGACGAGGGACTGTCCAAAACTCAAACGGCTCTCAACCTTATTTACTGAATAAAAAGGTGAAGAATGGCTGAACGAGGAAGAACATGAGCACGAGACAGCATATGTAGGACCTATGGTGGTGCCGAAAAATTCGGAGACTGCTTCGTCGAGGATGACGAATTCTTCTGGTGGGGGTGGTTTTTTAGCCCCTTGAAAAAGGTCCTCGGCAGGTGTGGGTTGTGACAAAGATTTTCATGATGGCCTTGTCACACAACCTCAAAAATGGGCAACATCATGACGAGCAGCTTGGCATGACGGACTATGCGGGCTTGACCAACGCGCCTTGAACGGAGGCAAAGCGCATCTCACTTAGACGTGCGGGTTGGTATAACCATGGAAAAGCAAAACCATGTCAAAGCAGGGGAAAAGGCATGGAAAGGCAAGGCAAGGAAATGTGAGACAAGCAAGAATAATTGATGCGGGCAGATTTGATCAAGTTGGGGGCGACTTGACACAAGCGGGCAGCTGTGGCAGCGTTCGTGCGCAGTTAAGCTAAAGGGCAGAAAGTTGTGGCCATGGAATTGGGGCGGAGCAGTGTCAAAGGCAAGGCTGGGTGCAATTCCATCCTTGGGCACACAGCAACTGGGCAAAGCAGGCACATGTTGTGCACAGGCAGCAATTCAAAAACGTGTGCAAGGCACATGGGAAGCAGTTGGCAGTTACAACCACCTCCAAAACGTGGCTGATCATGGGTTAAAAGAGTGGGCACATTTTTGTATCATGTCTTAGTGTTTGCCCATCAGTTGGGTCTTGTCAACTGAATGCTTTTAACCTGCCAAATGTAATTGGATAGCATGCACTATAAATATGTGCACAAAGCTGTCCAAAAAGGGGCAGAACTTAGCTGTTGGTATTTGAGTTAGCCAAATTCGTCTAAGTATATTTCCTAAGGGTGGGAAACTTATTTTGGGGCAGGGAACTAGGGAGTTCTTTGTCTTGGCCATAGGGTTGGCTTCATTGTGTTCTTGTATTCACTTATTAATACAAGTTGGGGAGAAATTCCTGTAATTTTAGTGTGTGACTTTACTTAAACTTGCTGCCTAAATTTGTCTAAGTCCAAAACGTTCCTAAACAATTGTAAGTGTTGGAAAGGCTGAAGTCAAGGTTGGGCTTGACTGCCGCACAAGGGTGAAACCTCGAACGGAATTCGGGTGACAGAAAATGACCCTGTGACAACTGGACTCGAGTGATGGAAATTTCTTCGATACAAGTTGTAATGTACTTTACGGATAGTGGAATTCATTGTATGATGGAGTTGTACTGGTAAGCGTAGAGTGTGCAATGTATGAGTGTGATTGGTTCTTCAAAGGTGTGGATTACTTTCCTAGTATGTGGATTTCAAGCGGGGTCAGGTCGTTCTGTTTACTTGGTTAGTGTAATTGAAATTTCATAGAGTAAATGGCGTTCGAGAATGGTTCAGACGAATTCAAGGTTATATGTAGCGATCGAGGATCTTCAAGGTGTGAGAAGGGCTAGAACTGAGATTTACGGGAAATGTGTCAAGGATTGTGGTGTATTTGTATTATCATGGATTCTATCCACCAGTATCTGGAAAGTGAAGGTAATGAATTAATTCGTAGGAAGTCTCTTCAGGGTAAGTATTTCTAATGTGGTGCATTTGGGGATAATTGAGGGAGTATTCAGCGGCCTATGAGCCTTAGACGGTATATTTTTATGCTCGGGTTTCGTGCGGTGAGTCGGGATTGAGAATTGTGGTATTATGGCAAGAAGAAGTATCAATTCGAAGGTAAGTCAGAAGGAACTTGAATAAATAGGACAGCTTGGTAGTAGGTCGGATCGGGATGATAAGGGATATGGTTAGTTCTTTGGGTGTTTATAAGGTAATGAGTTGTTACAGGTGTTTATTAGCAATTCTCTTGGAATTTGGTGGCATGCGTAGCTTGGTTGAGTTAGAATGATTCAGTACTGTCGGTTTGGTGTTGTACAAGTGTGATTCGGGAGTTCTTGATGGTTTCTACCACGGTTGGAGATGTATATTTCTACGGGCGTGAAGGCCAGGTGATGTATAGTGATTTTGCTTCTAGATGGGATTGAATGGAAAGTTCTTGGCTAGTTGGGTACGTAGTTATTGTGGCTAGGAAGGGAGCATGAAGTTCTCATATTTATCATAGGATTGCATGGCGTATGCGGTATTTTGTGTATAGTGGAGAGTGGCATATGTGAGGTCACGGTTCAGTTCTGGAAGGAAGGGAAGAACTGGCAGCTTCAGATGATTAGGTAAAGGATACCACTATTGGGTGGCTGGATGAGAGTATACATTCATAAAAAGGTAATATGTTCAAGGCAATGTGTTTGAATAAGGGTGCTTCATTGGTGTTACGACACTCTTTTGTTGGATCGACTGTTGATATTCAAGGCTTCTTGGTGACATAGAGGAATTATGGGGGTATCCCTCGTGGAATGATAAAGTATTAGGGGCGTGCTATATAATTGAGGGTGGAATTGGGATCAGATATGGTAATTGGTGCGCCTCATGGGTTTGAGACTGGGAGTTTTCATGAACTGATTATTTTTGTAGCTGTGAACTACGAGGATGCGAGCAAAGTTAGTCAGGTGTTAGTATATGTCATGATTCAGTCATTATGAACGTTCGAGGAGTTGTGATCGTTGGTTATATATGTGCATAGGGTGTATTTCTATCGGAGCTTTATAGCGAGATTTGAGTAGGGCAAGTAAGTAACTGTTGCAGGATTGAGACGTGTTGGTTATGTTCTTTCTGGTTCGCGTGGCATGGTATCGTCCAATTTCCCCCGTGGCTATGGAAATGCACTTTGAGTAATTGATGTCGAATTTCGCATGGGTATTGATTTTGAGCAAGGTGGCTTGGAGTGTGTCATGTGGTCCAGCGGTTGGATGGGATCACGCTTTGCAGCTCAGTTAGGTAGAGGTATGATCCTTGGTGTCGGATTTGTGTGATATGGTTTCACGATGTGTATCAGGCTTTTGGCATGATGTGGTAATAGTAAGTGTTAGTGGCAGGATAGCCCTATCGTGTGAGTCTTCTTTATTTAATGAATTGAGCTCTTGGTATGTGGTTATTGAGTGCACAAGTTGCACAAGTTATGGCTCTGGATGGTATTGATACTGATCGGGCGAATGGCTGTTGGTTTATACGTGTTTCTTTCATCATCGATAGTATATGGGAGTTTTAGAGCGAGGCATGGTTTGATAGGAGGGTATGTACCGGTATTGAGTTGTTTGAACAACTATTGTGGTTAGGAGCTATCGCTATGAGTGGTTGAGCCACGCGGTATATTATGTGATTTCATCTTGGGTTACGTATATGTCTTGATATAACGTGTTCAGACTATTTCAGCTTATAGTCGTGGAAATTTGAACTTGTAAATTATTTCAGAAGTGAAAACTTGGTTTTAAGGTTTATGGGTCAGGATTTGATAATGAAATTTCAGTTACGTTGTGTTATCAGGCGTAGATGGGGTAGGGTGACATGGTATCACCTCTGAATATGTGCATGGAAGGTTACACATCAAATTTGGGTGGTGTTGGAACAGCTCTAGGCACGTTCGAGGACGAACATAAGTTTAAGTGAGGGAGAATGTAACGATCCGGTCTGTCGTTACATAGAACTTGCATTTTTATTGTTGTCATTAACTTGTCATGGGTTGGTTATTCTATTATTGATGTGTTATCGATAGGCTTGAAATCGGAATAGTTAAATGAGAATTCAGTAACTTAGTCTTTAAAAATAGCCTTAAAATGGGAAAAGTCAACTGAGGGTTGACTTATTGGGAAATGACCTCAGAATGCGGATTTGATGGCTCGGATAATTTTGTAAGGTTATTTGGGACTTGGGAGTGTGTTCGGAATGTAATTTTGATGCCCGGAGTAGAATTAGGCTTGAATTGGCGAAAGTTAGTTTTTGGCGAATTCCGGTCGGCAGTGGAAAATAGGCTATCGGGGTCGGAATGGAATTCCAACAGTTGGAACAGGTTCGTAATGTCATTTTGGAATTGTCTGCAAAGTTTCAGGTCAATCAGAGTTGTTTTGGGTAGTTTCGGCATCTTTGGTGGAATTTAGAAATTTCAAAGTTCATAGGCTTGAATTCGATGAGTTTTTGGGGTTTTGATGTCGTTTTTGATGTTTTGAAAGCTCGACTAAGTTTTAATGATCAACGTGGTGTGTTGGTATGTTTGGTTGGGCTCCCGAGGGGCTCGGAATGGTTTTGGGTGGTTAATGGGGAGTTTGGAATGGTTTTTGATATTGTTGATGTTGTTGTTACTGGTGTTTTCGCACCTGCGGAAGGAGAGCCGCAGGTGCGGTTCTGCAGAAGCGGCCATGGCATCACAGGTGCGGAAGTTGAGGTCCTTGGGTTTTTCCGCAGGTGCGAGTAAGTGGTCGCAGGTGCGGAACCGCTGGGCAGAAGGTATAAAAGCGTGCCTTCGCGAATTTTAGCCATCTTTCTCGATATTTCATCCGGGTTTGGAGCTTTTGAAGGGTTTTGAAGAGGGGATTAGATAGTTCTTCATTGAGGTAAGGTTTTTGGACTCTAAACTCATTTTTATGTGATTAAAGGTCGGTTTTATGGTGGAAAATTAGGGGAAAATCAGTGCAAATTGGGTTATTAGGGCTCGGGATTAAGAGGCTGTAAAATGGGAATTTGAGGGGTCATTTGGACTCCGATTTCAGTGTTCTTGGTATGTATAGACTCGTGGGAGGACGAGGTTTCTTGTGGTATATATTTTATCGAGTTCAGAGACATGGTCCTGGGGGTCGGGTTTGACCAATTTCGTGATTTTTGAGTATTTTTGATAAATTTCGATTGAGATTAGTTCCTTAGCACATTATAATGATATACATCTGATTGTTGGTAGATTTGGAGCACGCGGAGGCCTAATTTAGAGGCAAGGGCACTGCGGAGTAGTGTATTAGCCGATTTTGAGGTAAGTAACGCTTCCAAACTTGGTACTGAGGTTTCGAAATCCCGAGCTAAATGATTTATGACTATTGTTGAGGTGATGCACATGCCAAGTGATGGGTGTGCGGGCGTGCACCGAGTATTTGTGGCCTGGCTTATCCCATGGCACCGCTTAGTGATTATTCCCTGATGATATATGTGCTTCTGTTAATGTGGTAATTGGGAACCTATTAGAAATCATGTTAAGTATAAATGCTAGGCTTCACGCCGAAAATGCTGAGACCCGAGTGGTCGTATATTACTGTCTCATTTTGTGATTAATTGATGCCATATACTCAGTCCTGTTATAACATATCACTTCATATCTCAGTCTCAATATTGTCAATTATATGCATACTTATCATTGTTTCGGGCTGATGGAGGCATCTGTGATCCATGTAAGTGAGACCGGAGAGTAATGACTGAGTGAGGCCGAGAGCCTATTATTGAAACAGTTATGAGAATGGACTGCACACCGCAGCGATAAGTAAATCATGCATTCGTTGTCTTGATATGGCGCTTGGGCCACTAGGGCCCCTTCGAAGTCTTTACACCCTTAGTGAGCGCATTGATGATGAGGGATGGATCTTCCCTGGACATGGATCTTGTCCGAAGCTAATGTTATGTGAGGGATGGATCTTCCCTGGGCATGGATCTTGTCCGAAGTTGATGTTATGTGAGGGATGGATCTTCCATGGGCATGGATCTTGTCCGAAGCTGATGTTATTTGAGGGTTGGATCATCCCTGGATATGGATATTTTCAGAATGTTGTATTCTGGAGATGGATCTTCTTCGTGGGGGCTGGACTGGCCTTTTTCCTCAGTACGGAGTGACTACTGTCACCGGTGTTTATGCATATTCCGGGATGGAACTTCCCTGGGCCTGGGAGCCGTATATAGTACTGAGTGGACTTCTGTGGGAGAGTTGTGAGCACTGTGTGCATTTTCACACTGTGACATATTGGCATGTAGAACATATGGAGGTATATCTAGTATATTCTATTGCTATTTTCGGATAAACTGTAAACATGCCTAAATTTTGTACGCTGATGATTTAATTATTGAGGTTTAGTCTGTCACTACCTCTCAGCCCATAGTTTGGGTTCGTTACTTCTGAGTTGGTGTACTTACGTTACCTCCTGCACCTTGTGTGCAGACCCAGGTACACCGGGACCCGGTAGTGGATATTGAGCAGCTGTCAGAGTTTTCATTGGAGTTGTCGAGGTAGTAGCTGGCGATCGCGACCTCACCTTCTCTTTCTTATTCTACCTGTTGTTCCTTATTTTAAGACAATATTGTCCATTTCTCCTTTTATTTGCTTTATGTTATAGTAGCTCTTGACTGAG
Source organism: Nicotiana paniculata (assembly GCA_005239505.1). Classification (NCBI taxonomy): domain Eukaryota; kingdom Viridiplantae; phylum Streptophyta; class Magnoliopsida; order Solanales; family Solanaceae; genus Nicotiana; species Nicotiana paniculata. Next base: position 12,318 of record MDKI01173086.1, on the reverse strand, counting down.
TGACACCGGATCCGGGGTTGGAAATTATAATTTTTGTTTCAAATATTATTTTTTTTAACTTCAGACTCTTAGTATTATCAATAATTTTGTTTAAATTGTATTTTTACTGGAAATTGAATTTAGCTTAGAAATAAAGGGGAGGCTTGCCTGGTTCCACGACAGGCGCCATCACAACCCCGAAATCGGGTCGTGACAGGCCGTCGGTCTAGCAATAACCTACAAAATAATAAGTTATTTCAGTATATGAAAATAATATTAGTAATGTACGTGTTAAGTCACAAAAATTTAAATTGTGTTACCATGATCTCGTCGGGCTCCTGAATATAATCATCTGTCGCAGCCAGGTCAGCATAGCACAAAGTGGCCTCCGTGACGGGTGAGGATGAAGCCTTAATAAGAAAAACATAAAGATATTTATGGCTAATCAATGAGATAAAAATAAATTTAAATTTAATAGCAATACAAACATACATGCACTTGTGAAATATCCCCAACATCCCTCGATGATGCGCCATAACTTAGCCGGCGCCCACTAACAACATCTCGGGTCGGTCGATCCTCAGCAACGGTCGATGGGCCTGGAAAGTACTGATCTCAATCCTCTCGTGTAATACACGTGATCAATAATAGACCTGACGGGGTCACCTGCGAAGTCCCTGGAGTGAGCTGAAGCTGAAGGATGTATGACGACATGCTATTGTGAGGGTAGTCTGGCCCATGAAGGTCACCTGGCGGATCAGCTCCAACATCCTCAACAGGTGCCTTAATTCCCCTTTACTGGGGAACAACTCCTCGCCGGCCCCATGACATCGTGGACACCCCTACCTCGTGGGGCACGCCTCCCACATCGACCACGCTCCGGCTGAACTGGTGCCCTACGATGGTACTACTCTGGCGCCACATAAGCAGGCTCGTGTCCTAAGCACTCGTCATCTCGCTGCAGTGTCTGGGCAGCCAGCTCTGTGACCTGCCGGCCATACTCGTGCAAAGTGGCCGCTCCCTCGCCGGTATGCTGCTGCATCTGCAATCCCAACTGGTGGAACAAATGCAGGCCAATAGCCTGCACAATATGTAAAATTTAAATTACGGAACACTAGGTTAAAGTTATAAGTAACTATACGAAATAACATACTACTGCCTCGTTCCTCCCGGCGTATGGAATGTACCGACTGCCAGCGAGATAAATGGGATTCCCGACAAAAAGTCGGGGAACACCGTGGTACCATACCATATAAACATGCTCAGTATCCGTCCGACACGGTGAAGGAGGGGCGGAATCAGGTTAAGTCCTTGGTCCCAAGTATTGATCTGCGCCTCTAGCCATGCCATATATGCCTGGTCCACCCTAGAACGATCATCCCGCTGGAAATGTGTGGTATGCCAGGCAGGCGATGGAGGTAGAAGCTACGGGCGGCCAAACTGGCGAAGTACCTCCTCGTTGGATGATGCTCCACAATATCAAGGCACATCAACGGGAAGGAAGAGCTCCAAATAAGTCGGTCGATCGAGCAATAATCGGGCAATCCAGCTATCAGCTCGTCGTTGTATGGCCCCCAAATGAACTATTAAGTAACAACAGTAAAACATGAGTATACGCAATACATATGAAGCCAGGCCAAGTAAACTTAGGTATACATTTACCTGTGCACCCTCCATCAAATTCAACAAATCCCTTCACAAGGGGAGATAATGTCGAGCCTCGTAGTCTCGTCCATATCCCCGCCTGAGAAACCACCTCCTAGATAGACGGATAAACGGAGGTGGTGCACCCGGAGCTAATGGTGGTGGAGGTGGTTGCAACTCTATGAACCGCTCCCAGGCCCAAACCTAACATACAAATTGAACGTAAAATTTAAGATATATTTTTACTGGGTATATTATAATGAACAGAGTATTCGAATATGTTTTCACCTGTAGCAGAACAAAAATCCAGCAATGTCACGCTGGGTGCCCATGCTCGCCCGTCACATCTGTCTGTACAAGTAGTCGAGAACAACAACACCCCAGATGTACATGTGTAAATCATCTAGCCGCTCAAGATGATGAAAAAATCTCAAGCTGACTAGGTTCCCCGAAGTGTTCGGGAACAAGACCCCTCCAAACATAAAGAGTAGCAGCAACCTCGTGTACCGGTGAATATGAAGCTCCGGTGTATTGCCTGTGATGTCAGGGTGCAATGCTTCCAAATGGTCCCGGATAGTCGTCAACTGCAGACGACTGACCCCAGACAATGAAGTCTCCTCCTATGGCCAAAAAAAGGTGAGCCACATTAGCATGTCTAGGTATTTCCCAGTGTCAGCTCTCTCATGGCATGGGGCAGAGCAACAGGGTGCCCATCAACGGGCAACCCATACATGATCTCCACGTCCTGCAGCGTAATAATGGCCTCGCCAATGGGCAAGTGGAATGTGTGTGTCTCCGGTCGTCACCGCTCTATCAGGGTCTTGATCAAAGACCAATCGAGCTGCAGTTGGCCGATCTCCACAATCCTATAACCCATATCCTGGAGGCGTCTGACTACACGGGGATGGAGAACGCGGCCCTTGAGAAATACCCGCATGTTGTCCACTCTCCTGGCGCGGAAAGTCTGGGCCAGTAACTGCCCTCCCATATGTGGGAGGACCTATGATCGCCCTGTAACAAAAGTAGCTCCACGCTGGCAGGTCCGGGATGCATAGGCGGAACCTCCATATCGTCTACTGTAAATTATGCAAGATTAATTATATTATTCTACTTTAATATGTTAGTTTATTATTTTACATGTTAGTTTTATTATTTTTTATGTTAGTTTTATTATTTTTTATGTTAGTTTTATTATTTTTTATGTTAGTTTTATTATTTTTTATGTTAGTTTTATTATTTTTTATGTTAGTTTTATTATTTTATATGTTTGTTTGTAAATTAAATAATTAATTTTTATAATTATACAGGATTTTATTATTAATTATTCACGTATGGGTTCCATGCTCGATATTTGAGGACCAGTAGCGCCAAGATATCCTGAATTCTTGTATGTGTTAGTTTTATTAATTTATATGTTAGTTTTATTATTTTATATGTTAGTTTTATTATTTTATATGTTTGTTTATTACTCACTTATTTTTTACTATAATACAATTAAATAATTAATTTTTATAATTATACAAGATTTAATTATTAAGTATTCACATATGGGTTGCATGCTCGATATTTGAGGCCCAGTAGCACCAAGATATCCTGAAAAATATTGTTGTTTTCTCATGTTATTTTCTTACGATCGTTGACTAGAATTGGACAAAGTTTGTGTTTGAACTATCAACTATTTTGACGTATTTTTGGGTATAAAAAATACTTAAATGATTAATTTCAATAACTACAGGGATACTACGCTAAAACGCACTACATTTTAGTAAGCTAAAAGGGCACTATATTACAAATACAAGCACTACATTAGGCCATAATATACCACTATAGGGAACTAAAGTAACAATTTATCTATTTTACTAGTCTTTAAGCAAATAAAAAATCTAAACTAAAGAAAAATAACAAATAAATTTAATCACAAAATATTCATGAAAATACATATACCACAGTAAAAGGTAACTTATTAACTTTTTTTAACAACTAATAATAATTTCTCTATTTTTATATATTTTTTTAGCACACTAATATCATAGTCCGAATAAAAATAACATAATAGTTAAATCGCAAAAAAATCACAAAACAACATAGAACACATTAAAAACAACTAATATGCATTTTTTATACGAGTTTCAACAAAAACTAAATCGGAATACCTCGATTTAAGGTTTTTGAAAAGTTGAAGATTTGAAAATTTGAAGCCCAAACGAGCAACTCACAACGAGAGAAGCCCTTAGCTAGGATATGGGACCGAGAATCTTTACTTTTTGTGGGGCGAGTGTGGTCCACTCGAGCTTTTTTGGCCGTTAATGGAGGGGGGAGGGGGACCGTTGGTTTCTAATTAAAAACGGGGGGGGGGGGGGGTTCTGTTATGGTGGGGGAAGGGAAGGGGACGGGCTTATTAAGAGGTATAGCGCCTTTTATTAAGGCGCTATACTATAACGCCTTAATAAACGACACTATACCTGGCAGTCTTGTCAAAATATATATAGCGTCCTTTTTAAGGGCGCTATACCTTAACGGCCGTTCCTTTTAAAAGCACACTATATGTATTTTGGTCACTAAATTTTTTTTTTCCACGTATTTCGATCGTTTGAATAAAAAATAAATAAATTATATTTTGGTTCCGTACTCGAAAGAACAGACAAGATTTTCACCTAATAAAGCAAAAGAAAAGGACTTCCATTGAAAGTTGGGAAGTACTATAATAACAAATGAACAAAAAGATAGGTTTATGACTAAAGACACAAACTTTATCCTTTTCAATGCCATAAACAGAGATAATATATAGTATTAAAATATATATGTAAAATGATACAAGTAAAATATTTGAAGAGAACGATGTCACTCATTGCCATTTAAGACATTCAACTACTCCACAACGTTTTTGTCAATCGCGAGTTTGTCACGAAAAGATAAGAAAATGAAAAATAAGTTTCGAGTTTAGGGGGAAAAAATGTGTTATTTTATATATAGTATTAAAGTCTCGATGTTATGCTAAATAATTCTAGCAAGCCATGTTTGAAGAAACAAATTCTCTTCAAACTATTGTTTCAGGACTTTATAACATGTAAATCAACAAAAGATCATATGTACATCTATTAAAATTTAATATCAATAAATGAAATTATATTGTCTTCATAATTTTGGAATGTTTGAGTCCATCGTTGATGGCACCTTTAATTCCAAAATTGTTTGCCCCACATTAACATATATACAGTCGAACTTCTCTATAACTGCATCTTTATACAACAATATTTCACTATAAAAATCAAGTTTTTCCGGAATCAAATTTCATGTTCTGTTATAACATATGTTTTCTATAACATATATTTTCTATAACAATAATTTACTATAATATCCAAAAATATCCGAAACAAACAAGATTGTTATAAAAAAGTTTGATTGTATAACAAAAATGATTTGAATGAAATTGCCTAATAATGCAAAGCAATAATTATGGGAAGATAAAGGGAGTAAATTATGATAACAACAGGACAGAGGGTTGTTGGGATTTTATTGGGCATACTATGTCTGTAATATTCCAATTTCTGAGGTTCATTTACCTCATACATATAAAGTCAACACTTCTTGTAAAGGCATCTACTCCATCAAAAATGTTAAGGTAAGGAGAAATTTCCCAAATTCCCACCAACCTACCACTATAGATATTAGGTTAGATTGTTTACGCCATAATATACGATTCTTGATTTCTTTCTCGAGTCGTGCATAAAGACTCCGCATCTTAATATATATGAGAGGTGAAATTGTTTAGGGGAGTCTCACGATAAATACTTTCTCTCATCATGTTTTCATCTAAATCTAATCATATTAACAACTATGGTTAAGGTAAGAATATACATTATTTAAAAATATAGTGGAAACATCTTGAAAGTATTAGAATGACATATATGATAGTACGGTCAGACCTCTTTATAGTAATTATCATTTATAATGTTATTTTATTATAACATGTGAGTTTCTTTGACGAATATCAATTTTTCATGTTATATTATATTATATATTCTCTATTACTGTGTTTCACTATAACAGTCAAAAAATATAAAAATAAATATGACTATTATAGAGATGGACGTCAACACGTGATTGAATAGGTTATTGTTGACAACAAATTGAAGTACTTCCATTATTTTGAGGAGGTAAATTTTAATTTGATGGAATACTCGTACCTGAAAATACACTTGAATGGTTCATAATAATGAAAGGTCCCCCTGTCCTTTTACTGTGAAAAATGACATTGCACGGAGCTAGGGACCAAAAGCTTTTATTTTGGTTAGGATGAACCTTTTCTATTACTCCATATTGTACTATTACACTACATTTGTCCGTGGCGGATGCAACATAGAGTTACTAGTTTTAACTGAACTTAGTACTTTTGATACAAAACATAATTTTATGTGTAAAATTACTAACATTGTAATAGATAATAGATATAAGCATATAACTTTAAAAAATATAATGGATTCAATGCTAAAAACTTTAAATAGTAAACTCACATAATTAAAATCATAGATCCGCTTCTGCATTTACCTGTCAGTCTCGAGCAAATTGGGATATAGCTATTTGTGTTATAAAATAATTATGAATTGATAAGTTTTATGTTGACGTACTATCAATTTACCGCATTAATCTTTTCCAATATTTAAAGGGATTTTACATAAATAGCCGATTAGAGTCGCTGTAACTTTTCGTAATCGGTATATATAAATTATACATCGATTATATATGATTATACACTTAGTATATATGAGTTAAACATATACTAAATTTAAATAGTTGGGTAGACGACTATTTAAGTTAATTCTTCATATTTAAAATCAGTAATGTGAGTAAGCTACTTACTTTAGATTCCTTTATGAACATGTAAAATATATATATTTCAAACTTTTACTTTCATCCTCTTCTTACCTAATACAAACATAGCACAATGAGGTGTTCGGTTGCCAAATTCTGTCTTTTGCTCTTCTTTCACCAACATAAACTGTGAGCCTGTCACAGCCAATTCGGGGTCATTTGATTGGGAAGAAGTTATCTTTATCCCGAAATTAGTTATTTTATTTTTGTATGAGGATAAAAAAAGATTACAATTTCGAAATTAATTATACCGTACCATTCAGAATTACAGTAATCATTACAACTATAATATAATGTAGGAATCCAAAGCTGCCAGATAGGACCCCAATTTTTTTCCTTTCACTAGATAGTGCTAGCAAATTTTTCTGACCTGTTGTAACTACCTCATTCATTTTTGGAAAACAGCTATTTTGATCCTTTGCTGGGTAACAGAAGTGGGGTACATAATTACCAAGAATCTAAGAAGCTTCCTCTTTTATTATTATTATTATTTTTTCTTAAATTGTTTTTTGGTAATCAGTACATTTGAAATTAGATAAACGTTACGCGAATTTGGATAACTGGAGGGTAGAAAGTTAGTAGGTCGTAGGAGTTAGGATATTGTATCTATCTTGTATTTTTCTTATCAGTATTACTATTATTATCATTCTCATATTTTCTTATTCTTAGATTTTCATTAATACATGTTGCTCTCCTTGATTTGTTTTTTTAACTGCTTAGTTATTTTGATGTTGTTAATGTTCTTGTCTATAGTATTTTCAACATGGGTTCTTCATTAATGTTTTCTTGTTCAACCTGTTGGGAAATAAAGAAACTATGATAAATCAATGTGATTATGACATTGTAGGTGTTTGCGATGAGACGAATGCGACTTCCCTCAACTGGTTTGGGTGGCATTGCCCGTTATATTAGTCTCTCGCCTGCTTTGAGAGAGGAGAGACGCTCATTTGATGCATGACAATGAAGCTATCAGTAGCCACAATGTAAGAAAAATATTTGTGTATATATTACTTTCTTCGAACCCCACCGTAGAAATACACTTAGCTATAGTTATGTTGTTGTTGTAGTTAGAACTACGAGGAGGAAATTGCACAAACATTATATATTACGTAGTTTTGGCTAACATTTTAACTCAAAATGCTTTAATATGGACAAACATGACGTATTATTATATAATATCGTGTGATGGTGATGATGGAGTTAAAATAATAATAATAATAAAAAAATACTACATAATAATGCGAAAATAATTTCGTGTGAATGATTAAATCAATGTAAAGGATTCTTTCAATGGGGACCGCTAATTGAATTATGAATAGGAAATTTGAAAATAAAATTCATATGATTATTAGTTGTACTTCTCATAATTTTTTATAATAAGTAACACCCCACTCTCACCTCCCCTAGGTATATTCATATTCCTAGGTGAAGTAGTAGTATAGACATGCACATATTTTATGGAAATATTAGTTACAATAAGTTTATTCAGTCATCTTTTGATTTAATTTTCAACTATATGAAATCATTTAGAATGTTTAAACAAAATTATTTTCCTCAAAATTCTTTCAAAATCGTTTCCAAATGCTCGTATTAGTTTCCAAAACCAAACTCAAAAACCAGTTTCTCCCAAAACTAAAACCAAAAATCAAATTCAAATGCAACCAATTAATTAAGGGGAATTTATTAGTTTATTTACCTGAATATTCTAGGGCTGATACCGTCTTCCCAATGGATTAATATACGATCTGCCAAGTCAAGTGGATATTAAAGACATTCTCATGAAAAGAATTAAACAAAAGAAAAAAGAAGAAAAAGGAGTAGCTACCAGTAATTAAAAATTAAAATACAATTTCATGTAATATTAGATTCTTTTTAAACAGCTACTAGTCAATTTTGGCTTTATGCACGTTAGAAATTCAACGACAGTTTTTAATAAATCATTGTGATTTCGTGCCAAGATCAACGCCTACTCCTTTTTCATTTACTAATTCTAAGGGTTGTTTATATTAATCTTGACCCTTTGCCTTTCTAAGTGGACTTTCTCCACCTACTTTCAACATCCTTAGTTGTCCATTTTAAGACGTTTAATGTAAAATAATGCGATAACTTTCACAACAATTGAAATTTAATATCGTATAATTATCAATTAAAGAAAATAAAGGTATAGTAAAAGTTAATACCGCAAGCAATAACATGTCTTTTCCATTACACTTTGATTATAGTAAATCAATACTTCATCTGTAATGTTTTATGTGATTTGTTTAGTTTTAATCTTCTCTATTTCCAAACTTTTTATTTGCCTTTAATAACATGCTCATATGACTACACAAATGTCATTACATATTAAAAATTAAAATTTCTAAAGATTATTTCCTCTAAGATTTCGCCTTTAATCAAACAACACTATATAGAAAAACAGATTTGTCCATCAGTAATGGGGATCACATTGGTGGAAATATAGGCCGATACGTCTCGAACTTGTATTACAATGACATGTAAGGCGTTCAAGCTATATGCGCATGTCTTGTCCAATCGTTTAGCCGCTCTTTCTAAGGGACGGGAATGTAAAATTTAAATGAAAAGTATGATTTATAGCCTATATATATATATATAAGTAAGGGATTATTGGGTTATTTAGATTAGAAAAATAACTTTGGAATAATTAAAGATAATCTTATCTCGTATTTAATTTGATTTTTCTTTCGATATAAGGTAATACTAGAGTCATTTTGTATCACAATTACTCTCTATAATTTTTGTTGCTAATTTATTTTGGATTCAGCATGAAATTCTAATACTTCGATTAAAAGTTGCCAAATAAAAATAGCTAAACATCTGGATCTACCACTAAAAATAAGGGTAATGTCTGGTACCCTCCACCTTCCCCGACTCCAATTATAAAATTAAACTTTTGAAATAAAATTTTATTTAACTTAAAATCAATCCCATATTTTTTTTACATTAGATACCGTTTAAATGTGCAAATATTCATCAGACGTCCCTATGTCAACATTAAAAATCATAATTTCCTAGTAATTCTTACTTGTAATTTTATTGACGAACCAAACGACCCCTAAGTCATTCGCAAATCCTCTAACTTCCCCGTATCGTTACTCTGTAATTGCCGTCCACTTTACCCAGCTCCCACTTCTAAAACTTCCAAACAAATCACACTCCCTCTTTAAGCCCCACCACCGGCATTTTCTTCCTTTTCAATTTCAGCTACTGACGCCGCCTATGTAAAACCGTCGAAACCAATAAAATAAAAATAGAAAAAAAGAAGAGCCAAAGAAAAAACCAAAATTATATTACAAAGAAAAACAAAATAACAGAATATTTTGATCATCACAGTTCACAAAATTCCCTCAATTTCACCAGCTTCTCTTACCTGTCCCCCCACCCCCATAAAAAGTCCAACCCTACCCCCTTACCCCTACCTAGCTATTATATATGTATCTATAGGTTTGTTTATACAAATTTCCGGCGAGTAATGCTTCTTCTTCTTAGCTGAGGTACAAATTTTCCGGCGAATAATTTTCCGGTGATGGCAGACGACGTAGTTCCGAAGATATTTAGAGCGTTAGTAGAAAGTGCTGAGAAGAAGTACGCTAGAGTACGGGATTTGCCGGCGTACGGACGGTGGGGAACGAGCAACCATTACTTTCACAAGGTGTTTAAAGCTTACATGAGGTTATGGAAGTACCAGCAGGAGAATCGAGCGAAGCTAACGGACTGTGGGTTACAGCGATGGGAGATCGGCGAGATCGCTTCGAGAATCGGTCAGCTTTATTTCAGTCAGTACATGAGGACTAGCGAAGTTAGGTTTTTACTTGAATCGTATATTTTTTACGAAGCGATTTTGCACAGGAAGTATTTCGAAGGTTCTGGAAAAGAACGAATGGTGAGGTTTAAAGAGCTGAGGTTCTATGCTAGGTTTTTAATGGTTTCGTTGATTTTAAATCGATCGGAAATGGTGAAACTGCTCGTGGAACAATTTATAGCTATTGTTGATGACAGTAGAGCTGCTTTTCCGGTACTAGTTCGTTATCCTTGTTAGTTTTGCTTTCATTTTTAACAATTTAGCAGTTTTTTTGGGTAAAAGGAAAGCAATTTGAGTAAATATTTTAATTCTTAGGTTTCGCTCATTGCTATTTCTGAATTTCGTTTCTAATTGTTTGTAACTAAAGCTTAATAAGAAGAATTTATCTTCTGAATTTTGTTGATGACAGTAAAGCTGCTTTTCCGGTACTAGTTCCTTTTATTGCTTCATTTCTGTGGCTCTGAAGCTCATTAGACATTATTTTGTCAGTTTTTTGGTAAAGTGAATGCATATTTACAAGAATTTGTCATTTGTGTGATAAAAATCCAGTAATTTAGCTGTCAGATTGAGGAATTAACACTAATTTTTAAGATATTCCAATGGATTTATATCTGAGTTGTTACGTTTCACTCATTGCTATTTCTGAAATTTGTTTCTAATTTAGTGGAACTGAAGCTTAATGTAAGAAGAATTTATCATTTGTTTGATAAACATCCAGTAGTTTACCTACTAGATTGAGGAATTATCAAGAATTTCTAACATATTTTAATAGATTTATTAAGTCATCTTTGGTCTGTTGACGAGAAGTCCAGAAAAGGAAATTATCAGATGTATGGTGAAATCCACAAATTTACCCGTCAAATTGAAGAGTTTACATAATTTTTTAAACATTTTTCAGTAGATCACTTGTGCTTGCTTCATTCCTTCTATTTGGAAAGCGAGAGTCTGTCTTTAATCTAGCAAATTAGGCACCTCTTCTAGCTCCTTATGATGGTAAAAGATTTTGGGGGGTGGGGGGAGACGATAAGGCACATATTATCAACGTACAGATAGTTTAAGCAAGTTTAATACATGCCAAAATTCTGGAATTTTGTAACCTGAGCTATTGAGACATGTAATATAGCTTCTCTAGACTAAGCTCTGCCATGTATTATGCTTTTGGTTGCAGTGATTGAGAACATGTAACAATTGATACATGTAGTATGGCTTCTCTGAACCATCTTTTGGTTTTTGTGATCGAGAACTTGTCGTTATTGGTTGTAGTAAAGAATGGTCAATCTGTGAAAAAACTGAGATAAGTTTCAGGTGGAATGACCTTTTTATTACTGATTAGCATACCATGACTTCTTCCAGAGCTGAGCTGGGATGAGACTTTCTTAGTGTTCAGACCTAAATCATTGACAATTCTACGCTATTTACCTTGGTGTTTTCTAAAGTGGTTTTTATGTTAGCTTAATTGCCAAAAGTGCTAATTGCCCCTGTACCTGCTACTGTAGAAGCAACACATAAGGGTGTATAACAAAATGCATACTCTTCAATCTTTTTTTAATACTTAACTTACATGTTCCTGCACCAATGTACGGCGGATAAGGCTGGTATTTATGAATTTTGGGGGGAGGTGCACTAGGGATGGTGAACCTTGTGCAATCAGTCGGTGACTTGTTTCGTCGCATTCTTTTGCCTTTTCTTTGGTGTGAAGGTATATTCTCTTTGTTTGCATACATGTTATACAGTGTGGAGTGTGAGTAAATATAGATACTAAGGCCGAAAGGCTTTAGTCTAGTAAGAGTGCAATGCTTGATGCGTCGGTTAGGCACACGTCACAGATTCAAACTCTGCCATTGCAATACAAAAGCTTGCATATAAACAAAGAAGGGTAGATAGGCGGGCCTATTATCCACCGAGTTCTGGACTGTGTGACACTGGTTTCGGGGTTATCTCGGTACCAAAAATAGAGACTAAGAGCTACTTATCCGTACATATAATACATATGTGTGTGTTGG